>WSFP011379957.1:0-29761 GCA_009831015.1 Picea engelmannii | reverse complement strand
CCATGATATTCTTGAAGACAACCATTGTTTAGTTGTGTATTATGTTGGAAATGAGGCTTGTGTGCCTGTAAAATAAGTTGTAAGCTTGTAGTGTGTTTTCTTGTTGAGGAAATGGCTCAAGAGCCTTGTGAAGGTTGTTGTGAGCACTCCTGAAGCAATTGAGAGTTCCTAAAATACCTAGTTGAGAGATTCCTTTCCAATGAAGTGCACTGGAAGCTCTGATAAATGAATGGTATAACCCGAGGGACTGTGAGCAGTGAAGGGGGTACATTCCTTGGGTTGTGCAGGTTGTGGGGAAGAGAGAGTGGATGGATTGGAATGGTTGTAGGAGTAGAACCTGGGTTTTGGGTTGTTGAGTGTGGAGAGTGGACAGCTAGAGGGCCAAATCTCCTTGTGGACTTATAGCCTCAGCTCAGGGGTGGCCTGCTATTGAGATTTGGAGTAGTAGTGCTTATGGTTGGGAGGTTCATCCTTCGTTGGTAGCGAGTTGGATTATATTTATAAACAAATAAGTGTTATGTTGTTTATTTATGATTATTCTGTAGTGTAATTTTTTATATGAATGTTGTGGGTTTGTTGGTTTAACTGAATGATTGCATTCATGTTGTTAGATGCATGTTGTTTTATGGTCATGTTTCCCCTTGTTTTCTTTTGTATGTTTGGGGCATATTTAAATTTGTTTTAGCAGACTAAGTTGTTTTTCACGGTGACAGGACTCAACATGGGTGTTGGGTACGTTATAGAATGGTATCATAGCTTTGGGTTCAAACACTGATCCTACATGGCTAGACTCAATGCATAGAAGATGGAATTTGCAGAGTTAAAGCTTAGGGGACGTCTGCAAATTTAATTGTCAAAATAATCTAGTGAAATTGGGGGAAAATTCAGGAGAAATTCGAGGAATTGAGCTCAGAGGGTTAAAATCCCCAATTTTAACCTTCGAATGAGTGTTTATGGACCTATAATTGGTCTAATTTCAAATAGTACAGAGCAGTCGGGGTGAAATCGAGCGAAATTGGGGAAAAGCCCCAGTTTCTACAACGAAATTCGTTGAGGAATTGAAACATAAGAGTCAAAATTCAGGTGCAATAGTCAAATTGACATGCATAGGGTCAAAATTGGTCATAGAAAGTGTAATTATAGAGTTTCATGGCAACTTGAGGAAGAATTTTCAAAATTATGCAATTTTGGAAAAAAATGAAATTTGGGTATTTTTTCGTACATGACGTAAGAAGTGACATGGAGGCCACATAGCAGCGATGTGGTAGTGGTGACTTGGATTTCCATGGTGTTAGGTCCACGGTGGCAGCGAGTGGCATGGTGCAGGTCTGGTGATGAGATGGCAGGCCACAGTGGTAGGGCGACCAGTGGGGTGGCCAAAACCATAAGTGGTTTCACGAAAGCGATTTCACATCGCGACCAACTAGTTTTCGAGGAAGCTCTTGGTGATGAAAAACAAATAGGAGGATGCCACTTATCATTGGGAAGTAAGTGTTATCACATCATGAGATGTCATTAACCTCCAGGCAACTTCACGATGTTGGTCGTTGATCTTCTAATCATCCCCATCGTTAGATATGGGAGCCAACAAGTCCGTGCACCTAGGAGAAAGTATGTGGGATGGGACCCACCCAGCCTCACAACCAATGGTTGAGCTATAAGTGGCAGGGCCACGATGGCATGTCCATGGTAGCACAATGGCAAGCCATAGTGGCAGGCGTACCGACGGAGTGACAGTCAATACCATAAGTGGTATTGAAGATGAGCGGTAAGTGGTATTGCATGGTGCCATGGTGGTTTTCCAAAAGGTCTTTGGTGATGTGAAGCCAATGAAAGGATTTCATGTAGCACTGGAGAAAAACGCTCTCACATTGCAAAGGGATGTTAACTCTCGTGCATGTTGATGGTGTGAAATCATCGAGGGTCATCAATCATCCTCCAATCTCCACCATTGGATCTAAGGGGTATGCAAGTTGCATGTACCCAAGGAAAAAGGGTACTAGATGGAACCCACCCAACCCTGAAGGAAATAAATGGGGGGCATGTGGAAGTGATAGAATAGGTGGGACCCTTGCCCAATCCGTGGTCAAAAAGCTGTCAGGTGGGCATCTAGGTACGATGGGGCTCAAAATATAATATAATTTATGAAATAAAGGTAAAGAAGGTGATGAAGGATGATGAGGCATGGCAAGGGTGGCCAAGGGGTTGAAGTGGAATCACCTCAAGGTGCCATGTGGACCCAAAATGCCACATCATCAGCCACAACAGTAAGGATGCCATGTAGGCAAAACGGTTCCACAGTGGCAAAAAAGAAAAAAAAAATGTGGAGCCATTTTCCTATTTTGGCCATAACTTGAGAATATCAAGTCTAATTGAGATGAAACTTCTGGGTTTTTTCTGCAGTGAGGAGATTTACAAAAGTGTCAGAAAGGGCCATTGTTCATTTCTGCTTGGATTCGTCAGAAATTGCAAATTGGTGGTTTTTAAAGATCTAGGTCCATATCATTGACAGAAGTCTAGTTTAAGCTTAAATTATTGGAGAGAATCCAAAAAGAAGGCATGGAAATAACCCAGGAAGTAATTGAATAAATCATAAGGGGTTTGGAATGGGGATGTTGAAATAGAGAAAAAATCACTATTTTGTTCCACTTTTTGGGGATTTTGGGGATTTTTAGAGGGGTAAAAGGGTCCCTGGATGGGAAAAATGGAAAAATTTATTTACTCGACATTTTTTATACTCATCAATATAAACATATTTGGTTTAGTGAAATTTTTCTAGAAGTGCAGAGTTTGGGAGATAACTAGTTTGGCTAAAAAAATTCTAGTCTAGAAAAAGGGGTGAAAAATGACAAGTTGTCATTTCCAGATTGTTGTAGTTTTTTACTGGAATATTAGATTTAAAATATGAGAGTTTTCATGAATTCCCTGTCATTATTGTTAATTGTGTCTCATACAAAAGTTTCTTTGGTTCTTGACAAATTTACTTCAAGTGGCAGAAGTTGGTGTCTGGGATTAATTGCACCAGAATAAAAAGTGTACAAAAAAGGGTAAATTAGCAATGTTCAAATGACTAACTTTTTTCTCAAAGCTAAGATTTGGGAAATAAAGTAATCATTGGAAATATCTTGGATAGAATAATCCAGATATGCACCGATAATTGTGAATTGAGTAGCTTAACTCACAAGAAATCAGAAGGAAAATGACCACTGACCCTAAAGGGAAAAATTGTGCATATGTTTCCAGAATTGTAAATTACAGTTTTCATCTAACAAATGTTGTTATATATAGATTGCTCAGAAACTTAAGGTTATTTATGGAACATAGAAGGTTTAGAATGAGGCCTATATATATGTGGAAGAAGCAAGAGAAAATCTTCATATATGAGGAAAAGGTAGGGAGAACTCTTCAAAATAAGCATGTGATTTCTTTAGGAGGTTGCAAGAACAAGACATGTAGACTCGGTGAGCAATATGGAAGACCTACAATTAAATTTTAATTGGGGGGAATAATGCTATATAACTTATGTGCATATCAAATGTGGATGATGAGTAAGAAAGACCATGTGGAATTCTTGATATTGCATGTACAATACGTACACATGGAGGTGCAAAGCATGGAAATATTAAAAGTGGTTTAAATAGCAGGTGAAAGAGTTTGGAATTGGTATCAAGAATGAGAAGAGACATTCAAAAAAAGAGTGTTATGTCGAGGCTTATTCATAATATGATCAAAGGTTGGGAAGGAAGAATGTTAAGATATGATTTGGGTTCAATCGGGTAAATTGGGAAATCATGAAGCTAGCATTTTGATAAAGAGGGCCATAATGCATATATGAAGGTAAGGTATAGTGTCTCCGGGAGTTATTCTATGAATAATTAGAGTAGTACACCCACTTTTTTTTCTCCAATGCTCGGTGGAAATAAGGTGCAAGAGTAAATCACTCGGTAGATGAGAGTGAAAAATCCATTATGTGCAGTTTTGTTCTAGATGGTTGTAATCAGATTCCAATGAGAGGTAATCCATAAAAAGAAATTGGATTCTAGAATTAGACAAAGTCCATGAATAATTTAGATAAGTGGAAAAAGGTATCATAAGTGGATGTCAAGCCAGTTGGAGTATATTGCGGCACTCAAAGAACTATGACATCAAAAAGGGAATTGTTGATGCATATAGAGAATGTTGAGTACATTTCAAGGGTACTGAATGTATTTCCAAGGTAGAATGAGATGGCAAGTCAAGAATAACACAACTAGGGAAGTGGTCTTCAGAAAGGAAATTCATCAAAAGATACACGAGGAAGAAAATGATTCTATGCTTGGCATGGTATTAAAAAGAGATGGAACATAAAAGGAATTATCTCAATTTTACAGGGAAGATGGTCAATCTTGTACAATTGTATGAAGAATCAAAGAGTTGTAGAGGGAAGTGGAAGGCTACAAAACAATATTCTCTACATAAAGGAAGCAATTGTGAGATGGCAGCACCGGTGGATAGGTTGGTTGGAAATGTAAGTCAACCAAGTTGGTGTTGGCTAGAGGTTCTCAGCTGAAAATATTAAAGTGCAACAATGAGTTGCATGATGATATAGTCCCATGAGGAGGGACTACATAAATACCTTATTGAAAGATTAGAGCCATGATTTGATGGTTGTTGAAGGCTAGAGAGTGGACAGTAGAGGCTTTATTTTATGCAAAGAATCTCGAATTACATTCTAAAAACATGCATGTGTGGAAGGCTACATATATTGAACAACTATTAATGGTAGTAATCTTGGATAGAAGGTAGAGGAAAGGAAGTTGCCTCTATTATAAGTGGTGTGCATATGAGAAAAATGATAGTGTAGAGTAGCAAGGATCTATATGGATTCAAGGACGACTATCTACAACAACAACAAAATAAATAAATAATTTGAAATAAATATGCATTGGAGTGAATGAAAGAAGTGATACGTTATGCATATGATAAATATAAAATGCATGTGCATGAAGTGGGTGTGATAAGATTTAATGCTCAATGCATATTGATGTGTGTTTGTGCATATGGACATGATTGAACATGCTTGTGGCGTGCTTGTAGAATGAGAGTGGTCTATATATATATATATATATATATATATATATATATATATATATATATATATGAATTAATGACGTTGTGATATTTGAATAAAAATAATCATGGATTGTGTATCCATGAAACTGTTTATAGCATGGTTGAATATGTTGATGGTGTTGCTACATATGATTGCCATCGATGTGAAAACAAATGAGGATGGTAAAATGCTTCTACAAAACATCATCTTAGTCGGTAAGCTTCTACAAAATATTAGTTGAGCTGGTAAAATCAATTAAATGTAATAACAGCCATGCAGGTATGCATTTGGGGTTGTTTATGATGCATAATTGTTGAAGGGAATTGAGGTAAGAGTTCCCTCGGTTAAATTTTAAATATTGAATTATTGTGCAAAGGCAGAGGGCCTTGAATATAAAAGTTTTATTGATGCATGAATGCATTTATGAGAAATTTAATTGTATATTGTGTTATGTTGGTTATAATATCACAACCAAGTCAAGAAAGGAGACATATTCTTGTTGTAGCAATGAATTCCATTAGAAATGGTCATGTATGAGGCCATGATGTGGTTGGAAATGGAAAGGTTATAGCGCCATCAAGGTGAATAGTGGTTTTCCCTATATAACCAATGTTTGGACTGCAACGTCCTTGCCGACACGAGGGAACACTAAGAGCATTACATTCCTAGTGTTGTGTATGGGTTGAAGAGGAAGGTATCCAAATAGTCATGCAAGTAATTGAGGAAGAGTTTGGATAATGTGTTAAGGCATGGGCCAGACCTTCCAACTCACCATGGTGGAATGCATGACATGAACATATAGTATTCTGGAGTCAATGCAAGGATGCATTATGTAGATGTGGCCATGATTGTTGGCACATTAATTTTATTTATTGGTAAAATTTGATTGCATTAAGAAAAATTGATATGTTGATAATGCATGTACGGTGATTGATAGTTTCATTCTAGATAATATGATTAACGATTCAATTTCATTTTTAATGTGAATAATGGATGGAAATGATTGAATTGTTGGTAAATTATAATTTTGAGATCATTTCATGAACTGCTGAAAATGTGCATGAGTGCTAACAATATTGTTTGGCTGCAAGAAAGTTGAGAAAAAATGTAGGTAGTGTAGTCTTGGATATGGAAATATTGTAAGCCCATAAGGAAGACTAATATCTACAACTGCAAGAGCCAAACATAATGAGCAGAAATCTCATGCCTGGGAAATTTTGTTTTCATGTATATAACAGTTTTTAAAATTTATGATTTAAAATTGCTAACAATTTGTTTGGTTGCAATAAAGTTGAGAAAATGCAAGGGGAATGGTATTGGATATGGCAAGGATATAAGCCCATAAACAAGACCAATGCATGTTGTTGCACAAGCCAAACATAATGAATAGAAACTCGTGCATGGAAAATTTTATTTTCTTATAGATTTGAGAAATTATAATTAAAAATTATTATGATATGCTAACAATTTGTGTAGTCGAGTGAAAATTAAGAAAAATTGCAGGTAGAGTGGTCTTGGATATGGAAAGGAAGTTATCCATAAGGAAGGTCGATATCTACAGCTTCAAGAGACAAACATAATAAGCAAAAAACTCATGATTGGAAATTTTGCTTTCCTATATAAAACAAATTTGAAAATTATAATTGAAAGTTTTATGATGATGTCTCGTATTGACTGCATGCATATGATGTAGATGGGATGATTTCCATAGGTTACAGATTGTTGGTGGAATATTAATAGCAAGTTGACATTTTTTTGCGCAAGGACATCTTGGAAAATGATGGATCACTCGAGGAACTGTATAACAATGAAAAGGATGATTGAGCCTAGAGGGCGAGTACAACATGAAGAGGCAAGTTGTCGGGCTTGTAGAAGAAGCAAGTTGTCAGGCTTGTAGAAGAACCATGTTGTCAATCCTGAAGAGTGACCTCTTGTGTGGGAGTTTCACTGTCAAAGCACCATGTTGTCAGGCTTGAAGAGTGAACTCCTATGCGAGTTGCACTGCAGTAGCAAGGTTGTTGTTGGTTATTTTACTGGTAGTTTTCCTAGCAATGAGTTCCCTTGAGTTACCAATAGTGATATTCATAGTCACATGTGCCTGAAAGACCTTGACAAATGAATGGTGCAGCCTGATGGACTAAGAGTAGTGAAGGGGGCACATTCCTTGGGTCACCCTTGATAAAAGAATGGTACAGCATGATGGACTGAGAGCATTGAAGGGGGTACATTCATTAGGATGGGCAGGTTGGTGGAATAGAGTTGGTGGAAATCGGGATAGTTGTAGGAGAATGCTAGTGGGTTATGTATCTATGTTTTGGGGCCGAATTGCCTATGTATTTATGGTTTTTGGAGTCAAAGTACCTATGTATTTATATTTAGGCTGGAACACCTATGCGAGATTAGGTAGAAGAGATTATATGTTGATTAATGGTCAGAGAGTCAAAATTGTAAATTTATGTATGCCATATGGTGTTGTGCACTAAGGACAATGCAAAAATAAGGGGGAGGGGAATGTAACATCCTTAGTTTTAATTCTCACAGATTATAATGTAATAATATAAATGACAATTATGATAGTGAGATAATGTGATTGGGGCAAAGAGCCCATATCAATTAATATGGTTGAGGGCCAAATTGTGTATTATGAACATTGAAATGATTAATAAAAGTAGTGATCATTGGCTGCAATATGAAAGGGATGAAAACAATGGGGGGGATATGATTCCACAAGAGAGAGGGGTCCAAGGGGGATTTTATTCATGGGTATTAATCCAACCCACTTTCCTGAAATTATTATCCTTGTGTAAACCTTCTATTTGTTGTTGAGTGTTCCCAAAGCCAAACATTTATTTCATGTAAGAGGGTGGGTGTGAGGAGCCACATCCCATAACTATTGAGACTATTGGGGATCATGGGACCGAATTACAATCAACATTGGGTAGACTGAGCAGTCAATTGACTTGGGAAAAAGGAAATTTGTATGGCCAAAGAAGACAGTTTTTGCATACAGATTTTGGGCAGCAAGAGAAGATTTGAGGGCTAGGAAGAGCACCAACCATGATATTCTTGAAGGCAACCATTGTTTGGTTGTGTATTATGCTATAAATGAGGACCGTGTGCCTATAAAATAGGTTGTAATCCTGTAGTGCGTTTTCCTATTGAGAAAATGGTTCAAGAGCCTTGTGAAGGTTGTTGTGATCACTCTTGAAGCAACTGAGAGTTCCTAAATTTTTCAGCTGGGATATTCCTAGCCAACGAAGTGCACTGGAAGCCCTGATAAACTAATGGTACAACTTGAGGGACAATGAGCAGTGAAGGGGGTACATTCCTTGGGTTGTGCAGGTTGTGGGGAAGAGAGAGTTGGTGGATTGGAACTGTTGTAGGAGTAGAACTTGGATTTTAGGTTGTTGACTGTGGAGAGTGGACAACCAGAGGCCCATATCTCCTTGTGGACTCATAGCCTTAGCTCAGGGGTGGAATTTTGTTGAGATTTGGTGCAACAGTGCCTATGGCTGGGAGGTTCATCCTTCGTTTGTAGCCAGTTGGATTATATTTATAAATAGATAAGTGTTATGTCGTTTATTTATGATTATTTCGTTGTGTAAATGTTTATATCAATGGTGTGGTTTTTTTGGTTTAAATGAACTTTTGCATTCATGTTTTAATATTCATGTTGTTAGATGCATGATGTTTTATGGGCCTACTGCCCCTTGTTTTCTTTTGTATGTTTGGGGCATATTTAAATTCGTTTTAGCAGACAAAGTCATTTTCTGCAGTGACGGGACTCAACATGGGTCTTGGGTACGTTAGAAGTGCCATTACTCTTTCACAGTATTTATTTAAAATGGAAGTGAAAGTGGATATCAAGCCATACTAAGGTGATATTGATGCATTAAAGTTGAATGATTGATTGCATCAATTAGAGTTTTATTTCAGTGTTCACAATATAGATGAGGAGCATAAGATTTTGTTTACCCAACTAAAATTTGAGGGCCATGCATTAACATAGTGGGAAATCCACACAAAGACACTTAGTATGGAGGGTAATCCACCAATAAATAAGTGGGAGGATTTAAAAACCCTCATTAAGTCCCAATTCTACCCTATTGGGTATGTAGAGGATCAATGGATCCATTTGTAAGTTTTTAAACCTTTTACAATAAATCAATGCACACACAGATTCGTAAAACAAAAAAGAAAACAATCACAATCACACACATACACAGAGATTTACCCTCGAAACCCAAATTGGGAAAACCAACAACTTGTTTAGAGCCACACCTCTAATTCTTATTCATCATCATACAACTTCATTGTTTACAATACTATATGTATATATAGGATCCGGAGGCATCCAAAACACCTAATCCATTGACCTAGATTAGACTACAACACTAATTCCTTAACCAAAATTAGAAAACCATGGGCTCAAATACCATGCACCACTAAACCACCAAAGGAAAAAAAATGCCCCCACCAAAGGAGAAAAAACCAACCAAACAATTGGTGAATAAATCCCCCCGAAAAAATAATTCTCACGGGCTTCGCCCTCGAGACCCCCAATAGGGGGGCTTATAATCATGCAAAGAATATAACACATACCCAATATTCTCCTACTTGTATGGTAATTGTTCCATAGTTGAATAAAGCATCCAAGGAGTGGTATTTTGAGAGAATAACAGAGTGGGTAGGATATTCTATATCAATTGTTTAGGCCACAACGTCGAATGAAACTCCATAGTGAGTGCCTCTTTCTTTGTAATTTATTTCCATAACTAAAGAAAAGAGAGCAAAGCATAGGCATTACCTTCTAGATGGGTTTTCTCCCGTATTAGGTTTCCCATGATACATCTTGTGTTCAATTGTGTGGATGGTGTGTATATATTTTCATGTTCTTTCATTTTCATATTCATTTAATTTCATAAAATTCAAGTAAAGCTAGTAGTTAAGTAATCTAGGATATAAGGAAATAAACTAAAAAATCTAAGATTTCATAATAGTTTAAGATATGTTGTGATGAACTGTTCCAGTGAAATATCCATGACAATTTATAGATCATATTGGTATCAGAGTAGTTTTCTTTGGGGTATTTGTAGAAAATTGCTAGATCTAGGAATTGTCTTAAGAAGAGAGTTGCATAACCCTAGCCATGGCAGATGAGTTTGTTTAACAACCCTCAAGATATAGCAAAAGGGATATTTGTGAGGTTGGAAGGGAAAGTTGCTAATATCTCTCGCAATATGCCCCTCCTCATGGCGACTCTAGCAAGAAAGCTCAGACCATTCGAGGAGGTTGGAGACTCTAACTTAGAGATCAAATCAAAGGGGAAACCAGGAGAAAATGAAGACCCAGAAAAATAGTCGAGGAAAGAGCCCGAAAAAGAGAAACCAAGTTCCAGTTCCATTACCCCTTCACAGTATTTATTTAAAATGGAAGCGAAAGTGGATATCAAGCCATACAAAGGTGATATTGAGGCATTAAAGTTGAATTATTGATTACAACAATTAGAGTTCTATTTTAGTGTTCACAATATAGACGAGGAGCAGAATATTTCATTTTCCCAACTAAAACTAGAAGGCCCTACATTAACCTAGTGGGAAATCCACAAGAAGACACTTAGTCTAGAGGGTGATCCACTAGTAACTAAGTGGGAGGATTTCAAAACCCTCATTAAGTCCCAATCCTACCCTATCGGGTATGTATAGGACAAATGGATATGTTTGTAAGATTTTAAACCTCTTACAATAATTTAATGCACACATATATTCTTAAAACAAAAAAGAAAACAATTGCAATCACACAGAGATTTACCCTGGAAACCCAAACCGAGAAAATCAACAATGTGTTTAGAGCCACACCTCTAATTCTTATTCATCATCATACAACTTCATTGTTTACAATACAATATATATAGGATCTCGCAACATCCAAAACACCTAATCCATTGACCTGGATTAGCCTACAACCTTAATTCCTTAACCAGAATTAGAAAACAATGGGATGAAATACCATGCACCACTAAATCACCAAAGGCAAAATCTGTCCCCAACAAAGGATAAAATCCACCCAAACAATTGGCGAATAACCCCCCCCCAAAAAAAATCTTGGGGGCTCCGCCCTTGAGACCGCTAATAGGGGGACACACAATCATGCAAAGAATATAACACATAACCAACATTCTCCCACTTGTTTTTTTCTTTGCATACAAGGGGCATAGGATTTCATGATCAACAATCCAAGGCATAAATTCCCATTGATTCTCTACACCAAGAGAACTTCTCAATGCTCACGGATGATGAATATACAACATTCTCCAAATTTTGCACCTTTACCAGAAACACCTTCTTCTCTTCAACCATGTCTCTGACAAAATGATATTGAACATCGATATGTGTTGTCTTAGAATGATAAGTTTGGTTCCTCATAATGAATATTGCACTCTGAATATCACAATATATCCTTACGGCTTGTTGTACCAATCCAATACCTAAACACAATCTTTGTAACCATATTGATTCCTTGTTTGCATGAGTGGTTGCCATGTATTCAAATCTTGTAGTTGAGAGTGCCACTACAAACTATCGTTTGCTCATCCAATTGATTTCTCCTCCAAATAGGTTATTCACATACCCACTTGTAGATATTTTTCGATCTAGATCTCCAACCCAGTCTGCATCAACAAAGCTATGCATGTTTAACACTTTGTCCAATCTTGGTATTCCTTGGTACCACAATCCATAACTAGTTTTGACATATACCTGCTCAAAAATCATACTGCATGTGCAATGTATGGTCTAGTACAGACCATTGCATACATCAAACTTCCAACCACATTAACATATGGAACACAAGACATGTCCTCTTTCTCTTCATGTGTCTTGGGATACTGATATGTATATAACTTTACACCTACAAGAATAGGGACCTTGACCAGTCTACATTCCTGCATATTAAACCTCTGCAATATTGACTCAACATATTTTCTCTAATTCAACTAGAGTTTCCTATTTTCCTGATCTCTTTTAACTTCCATGCCCAAAATAAAATTTGTAGAACCAAGATCTTTCATGTCAAATTTAGAGGACAACTGAGTTTTCACATCCTGGATAATTTCCTTGTCGTTTCCTATAAGCAACATATCATCCACGTACAAGACCAAATAAATAAGACAATCACCTACTAATTTGAAATACACATAGTGATCGACTTTGCTCCTTGTGAATCCAAATCCCAATACATAATTATCAATTTTTTTATACCATATCCTTGGTGATTGCTATAACCCATACAGGGAATTTTTGATCCTGCATACCAACTCTTTATTTCCCTTCTCTACAAAGCCTTTTGACTGCTTCATGTAGATGTATTCTTCTAGATCCCCATGTAGGAACGTTGTCTTCACATCCATCTGTTCTACTTCAAAATCAAAAGCAACAACAATAGATAAAAGAAATATAATAGTGGTTAATTTGGCAATAGGAGAAAAAATTTCACCAAAGTCAATTCCATCTACCTAGGAATAACCTTTTGCTACTATCCAAGCTTTGCATTTCTCCACTTTGCCTTTTGCATTCAACTTCTTCTTAAACACCCATTTTTTGCCCATGGGATTTCTTCTAGTTGACTACTCCACTAGATTCCAAGCCCCACTCTTGTCCAAGGATGACATTTCTTCAACCATGGCCTTTTTCAAAAGTTTGCCATCATCTGAATCCATTGCCTCCATAACAGTTCTATGATCGTAATCAATAATAAATAAAGAAAAAATTGAATGGAAATCAGGTGGAGCAAACATTTCTGGTTTCCTTCTTTCCCGAACTGATCTCCTCGATACTAGAGTATGAGGCTCTTCTTCTTCTTATTCATGTTCTTATATAGACTTTGATTCATTATCCTTCAATTCAAACACTATTTTATCTGGTTATTCCTCCCTTGGTAGGACTTCATGTTTGACAACATCTTTGATTTCTCTTAATACCACATCTTGACTATACACCACCTTCTTAGTTTATGGGTTCTAAAGCTTATAACTTTTTAGTCCATCTTTATAGCTAATAAAGATACATTTTTCAACCTTTTTATTTAGTTACTCCTATTTTCCTTTGGAACATGTACATAAGAATCACAACCAAACACCCTGAAATATGTAAGAGAGGATTTCTTTCCAGTCCATACCTCATGTGGAGTCTTGTCATCTAATGTTGATGAAGATGATTGATTTACCAAGTAATAAGCAATATATGTTGCCTCTACCCAGAATTCCTATCCTAACCCGACACCACTGTGCATGCTCCTTGCTTTTTCCATCAGCGTCATGTTCATCCTTTCTGCAACTCCATTATGTTGAGGTGTGTATGGAGTAGTCTTCGGCCTTGCTATATTTTTTTATAGAATTCCTCGAATTCATTCATGCAGAATTCTCCACCATTATCTATCCTCAACATCTTAACTTTCTTCTCTGTCTGTTTTTTCACAAGAGCCTTGTTGATGATTTAGATTGTTTAACATCTCGATAACAACATCATGAGGATAAATCCCCTTGCTTTTTTAAAGAGGTGGTGCTCCTATGTGATTATATTACTAAAATTATTAAAATACAGTTTTAATAAAGAGTATAATCACAAAAAAAAGTTCCTGAGAAAGGGACTCCAAAAATTGGCTAATATCTTTACAAAGAAATACAATATATTTGCAATATTGTATAGAAATAAAGGCAATAACATACAATATTATCGCGTTTCTCACATCCATCACAATATAGGCAATATTTTTCATATCATAAGACAGAAAAGATATAAGGCCGCTATGCAGAGAACTTTAGATAAGTATTGCATTTAAAACTGAAAAATATTATGATAAGCACACTCCAAAAATCTCATACTCAAAAATTTCAAAGTCCAATAAATCATTAGAGCTATGCCTCAAAATAGTTCTATGGGGAACTCAAAAAAAATAAATGTCTGGTTTGATAATGAAATATAAAGTGTTCAATAAAATAAAATAGGTTTGTCCAAATGGACTGGGATTGAGCTCCTGTGGACCTTTAAAAGGAAGACCTAGACATGGAAGAAAAGAAAGAAGCAATCAGATATCGATTATGAGTTTTCATTAAATGAAAAATACATGAGTTGGATGATTTCTAAATGAGAAGTAAGGGGGATAGGAAATTATGAAAATGACCACTTGACTTACAATGATGGATTCTCCCTCTATTGTTTGTTATTTGGGATGTATTTTATAATTTATTTGGTTGGAACTACCTAACCATTTGTAACTTATTTTTCCTGATTTGATTCTATTGTTTTGATTAAAACATTCTTTAACCAATTCTCAATGAATTCTCTCATGGTTGCAACCATTATCTCTTGTCTGGCTTTGATACCGAATAATTCATTTTCAAGATCTTTAAACTCCATTGTGAGTTGGTGGAGGGTATCTTCGATATCATCATTCTTGTTTACATAACAGACAATTCAACGCTCTACTTTTTTCTCCAAGTATTCAGTCAGGTCGTTGAACCTTTCTGCTGATGAAATTTTTAGGGACTCCATTTGTTCTTTGGATAGAAGTATTGAGTTCATGATTAAATGTGGGTCCTCAACGTCTTTAGTTGACTCAACTAATTTTAACTCAACTAACTTTAAAAATAATTCACCTCTTTTTGAACTAATGGCATCACATTCTGCTAACATTTCTCTTAGATATTTAATTCTCTTAGCACAACATGTTTTTAATTGCTTTAACAGATTGTTGAAGGTAAATCCTCCACTTTTCGCCGAAATTTTCTAAAGCTTGAAATCCTTGCTATAAAAGTAGAGACAACTCTTTTATAGAACTCTTCATCATTTTCCAAGTCCGCTTGGAGATATTCTCTGAAGTTTGTGATCCTTGAACCCAAAGAGACTGAGTTGGTTGCCAACTCCCAAGTTTTAAGAATTAAAGATATTCTTTTCAAGATGTTGTCACCAACATATTTCCTAATGGCAGCTAATAAACTTGACGTTCCTTTCAATCTCGAGCTTGATTCTAGTCTATCTTGCAAAGTCTTCAATGGTTGTACAGTGGTGATGGGATTGGTAAACAGAGGTGGTGGCATCAAGGCTTTTTCTAATTCTCTTAAGTTTTCCTTCAAAATTGCATTCTCATTTTCTATATCTTTAATTGAAGACTTCAAGGCTTCCCCTGTGGCCTCATGGAATTCCATGACTTTAGAGGGTGGAACCCCATGGCAACAAATTTTGAATCCCACTTCTCATGAATTTTCATATTCTTTGAATTTTTTCAATGATTAATTTTCTTGAGTTTCTATTGAATACAACACAATCCAGGGTAAGGGACTCTTCTTCAAATATAACTGGCTCTTGTGTAGTCAATTCTCTTGCGACTCTTCTTCTCTCGAGTAGTCTCTGTTCATCACCTGCAACCTCTATTTCTTCAACATTTATGTCAAGCTCCATATCTTCTAGACCAATTTCATTTTCAGGTATTGCTTCATCTTCCTCCTCTTTGTTTGTATCTCTTTTTCTTTTACTGGCAATTGGGAGTGTGTGTGACTTATCAAGATTTCCCTTCGAAGGGTTTTGGTCTCCTCCATCATCGAAATTATCAATTGAAGACTCCTTTTGATCTTGGATTGGATTTTGTGGTTTTCCTTTCGTTGAACCACTTTTTTGGGAAATGTTAGGGGACCATGAAATTATTTCATTTGCAACCCGTCCGCCTATGATGGTCATTGGTATTGGCCACAGTCTCATTATCATCTTGCATTTTTTCAACAAACAACCCTTGAATATTTTGACCATCACCTTCTCCTTCTCTGAATAAAACCATCTTGGAAAATGCCATGTTGTATCCCACTGATGTCATGTGGGTCAGGAATAGTTTATTAGGGTTGAAACATTTAGCTCATTGGCTTGATTGAGGTTAAATAAATCAAAATGAGTTGAAGTTCCATCTAAATGAGAAACACTTTTCACTGTAATTTCCCCAATCTTCCATGGTAAGGGGATAAACTATTTTTTTTCCTTTTTTCATCAAAAAAAGTTGGCCCAAAACTTGTATTATTTACATACTTCAACTATGAACAATCTGTCATAAACATGGTAGGGTAGAAATGAAGGTTTTTTATGCGAGCAATAAATTCTGATGATACTAAAATCATCCATAGCTTCGAAGATTCCTTTTTCGGCTAAGAAGGATGTAGCCTCCAATGTTAACCTTGAAGTATTAGGACCATAAATTAATCTTTTGAAAGAAGAGACAAAAGCATTGTGTACATCATAAAGATTTTATACAACTTTTTGCTTCGAGAGTGCAAGCTACCACACTTGTACATGGACAGTTTTACAATTAACCTTCTTGGCTAAGGGTAGGCCCTTTAACATGTGACAATAAGTCACAACAAAAATCAAATAAGAAGACATGCAGAACCTTTTACTTTTGCGACAATTTTCAAGCCGAAAGGATAATTCACTCGAAATAATCCTTGACTAGTAGAAAATGGCGTTCTCATGAATTGAAAAATACAATATATATAAACTAAGCTTGGGGACAATAGTTGTTGACTCTTGTCTGGTTATTTTGACAAATAACCATGCCATTTCTCTGTAAGGATTATTTAGTGAACATACTTGAATACTAGAGAAGTCTTCAGGAAAAATTGTCATATCTTCAAGGTAGCTTTGTAATGTTCAGTTTCTCCTTTTTTGTCTTAAGAAAATCCTCGAATTCAATACTCTTGAAAACCATGGTTGGTTTAGGGAGTCTGAACATTCTTTTAAAAATAGAGGTGGTTAAAGAAATGGGTGATTCTCCTTGTAATTAAATGGTTATTTCCTTATCAAACTTATCAACACACCAAAAAATCAATTCCTTTAAGTCATATACCTCTGGCACACACCCTGCTAATGCGATTCTGGATGTCCAAATCTTATTCAAATCCTTCTCTATGAATGATAATGCAGAATAGTACCTGTAAGCCCGTGACTAGTGAAACATCTGATCTTCTTGTCCTAAAATATTTATGGTGTCTCGGCAAAATTGTTCTTTTCTTCGAGCTGACACATTAGCCAAGGTGAGAGACTTAACAATAGTTCTTCAATTTGTCCATACATAAAAACATTTGTTTTGTTTTAACATACTCAAAATCTCTTAATTCGAGGATTTAAATGCTAACCCATATTAACATTTACGGAAGGTTGCCTCGAGAATCTCGTTATTAATAACTGTATTAACAATATACAAGTGGTAGTAATTTATGGAAATAATAATTTAATGCATGTTGTGAAATGTGAATGGGAAAGGATTTAAAGTGTTTTAGTGTCGTGGGGTGGCAAAAAATCAGGAGGACAGATAAGCAAGACAACGGATGAGCGGGACAAGCAGGATAGTGGATGATCCAAATCGCGGGATGGTGGGACAATGGTGTAATGCGATGATCAAGATCTCGGGATGGTGGGACCATGGACAAGCGAGACAACAAATAAGCGAGAAGGTGGGGTGACAGAGTGAAAGGAATGGTGCTCCATACCCGTGAATGGATGCTCGCTTTCAAGGAATTTTCTAAGTGTGAATAGTGCAAAATGGAGGTCGTGGAAGTAACTAGAGTGTTATATGGGTTATGGAACTTAGGAGTAGTAATGTAAGGTGTTAGGAACCTGCGGTGGTCTTAACAGTTTCTAAGTATGGAGAAAATCTAGGAATGAACTATACAAGAAGGAATACACTAGATTTGATTATCCCTTGTTGGTTAACAACCCTTAAACTCTTTAAATTTGTAAACTACTTTAGATTTCTTCTCGAGGAAATAAATCCATGTGCTCCTTGAGAAGTCATCTATGAATGAGACATAGTACACAGATTTACCTAGTCATGGAACCGACACAGGTCCAAACACATCACTGTGCACCAACTGTAATACTCCCCCTGCCCTCGTAGCACCAAAGGGAAATCTTACATGATTTTGCTTCCCATATAAGCAATGTTGAGCCATGGTTTCACCATAATAACGATGACCATCTAAGTTCACTATTACCCCATTTACCTTCCATTCTCATTATTTTATTGTTTACATTACTGTGCATTATCCATTTTTCATTATATGAGCTTAAAGAAGCATGTGATTATTAAAATCAATGATTTTCCTTGTTACAATGATTACTTAGGGTAGATTTTGTATTTTCCTAAGTGCTTTTGGTGGTCTAGCTATACTTATAACATCTTGCAGGAAATCCAGTAGTGGACTGCTACATATAGGAAATCATGTAGCAGACAACCACTTACAGTAATTCCGGTAGCGGCCACCATCTACAGGAAAATTTGTAGCGCCTACATGTTCGTGGTAGTTGTGCCTCCTAAGGGGAAAATGAAGATACGGGTTTTGTTGGGGGCATCATCGTCCAACTTCTATGTTTCTCAAACAAACCCCACGGACCTCCAACAAAGCAATGATCTCCAGACAAACCTACAACCAACTCATTCTGTTTTGCCAACAAACCAACCCAATTTTTGTGGACCAAATGCCCACGTATTCCCCAATGATCTTGCGTCAACCTAAAAAAACTTAGTTACTCTTGTCTTAACTCAACATAATACCAAATTGCGTAATCCTCTTATTGAGAGAGTGATTTTGTGGTTGTAACCATTTTTTTTTTTATGATCTTAAGCATGCAATTATAAATATTGTTGTCACTAATGTTCAAAATCGTCATTGGTTGGATTGCATAGTCATTTCTATGATTGTAATAATTGTTGCATCAAGATTGTGAACGTTTCTTTGTAACTCTCAATTGGATGATGAATTGAAGAACTCTTTTGTTGCATATCTTCAATAATGCTCTATAGTTTCTTGGAAGAGTGTGTTGGAAGAGGAAAGGCCCCCTCTCGCTAGTATACCCTACATATTTTCTTTTCATTTATGCAATTATCATTTGTGTTTGCATTTTGTCAAGATCTGATAAGAGAGAAGTATGGTCAAGAAGAAGAAGATTAAGGACTTCCTATATGCATTTCATAGTCGAGGCAATTAGATAAAGAAATATGTCTTTTCCCACGACACACCTGAGATTTCCATGTTTTTCATTAATTGGAAGCCCTGCTCTTGAATTCTCTCTATGTTTTGTGTCTCTCTATGTTTTGTGACCAAATGCACATGATATTTTGTTTTAGCATGATTCTCTGAGGATTCGAGCTAGCATGAGTATATGATAAAGAACATGACTCTATAGCCCTGTTATTGCAACAATAAAACTAATAATCTTTGTTAGGAAAGGAAGAAAATATTGTTTAGTACATTATAAATGTTACATTCTCCCCCCTTTCCAATGACAAGTTTATGAAAAATAACTAGGTTTGTCTGAAAACAAGGAAATGAAAAGGAGGAATTCCTTAGAAGCAATCATCTAAGATCTTGGATTATTATGAACAATCAATTGTTGTAAACAAACATAACGAAAGATGCATGTATTTAATTTCAAACTCTTGAAAACAATCGAAGATCCTGTGGTTTTAGTTATGGATATTAAACTGATGGATCTGATTAACATGTGAGAGATTGATCATGAAATAGATGATAACATGTATAATATGTAAATTAACAATATGCTCTTTATTGAAGTCAACCATTCACTTATGCATGATGTAGTGAGATGTTAGTATAAATTGTTGCACAAGAAAACAATAGATCCATAAAAACAAATTCTCTCCAAGTCATAAAATAGAGCATAAAAACCCTACAATCAGATAGGATCAACAAACACCTTTAGGTTCAAAAGGAAACATGTCAATCTCATCACACAAGCATCATCAATCAAAGGTATATTGAAGACATCTGAAAGTACAAGATCAAAGAGAATATGGGTTATGACAACCCTCCTCAAAGGTAGATAATCAATACAGATCTAAAACCCTTAACCCCCTCAAGGTGGATAAAGAATATTCAATAGGCTTATAATAGTAGTGTATAAGGCATTAGAGTTCAAATTTAGCAGGGGGTCCCTTTCCTTTTGCTTATAAAAACAAAATGAAAGGGGTGGTGGTTGCGGCCACAACACTTGCCTCTTAACTTGGCATGTTAGTCCTTCGTGGCCCCTCTTTACCTTTCTCTCTCTAATTTATCAAACATGTTGGCCACCTGCACCTTTGTCCATATCTGCCACTTGGCACAATCTTGGAAGTGAATGGGACAAGGGGTCCCTCTTTGTCCCTACATCCTCCACATGGCTCATTATCCTTGGCCGATTTGATGAGTTGAGATCCTACAACAAAGATTTGATTTTGGGGATTCAAGTGATCGGAGGTTAACGACTCTCATTTGTTATGAAATATCCAATGCATATCGCTGGATGATATTTGGTGGTCAAGATTAATTTCAGAGCTAGAAGTGCTTGACTTATATAAGTGTCTTTTCATCTTCAAATATCCAACAATAGAGATTTATCCTGATTCGACGATCCATATTTGGTTTAGAGCAGAAAATGCTTGATCTTTATCGAAGCATTTTCATTTCAAAATATCCAACAATATAGATTTATCACGATCCAACGATCCATATTCATTTCAGGGTGGAAAATGCTCAATCTTTATTAATTCATTTTCATTATGAAATATCCAATGACGGATATGAATGTTGATCCGATAATCAAGATTTATTTCAGGGTGATAAGTTCTTGACCAATAACAAGGAGACTCACCTCCAAAATAAATCTCGGGACAACATGTGTACACCACCAGTTTTTGGAATGATCAAAGAATGGTTTTGGTTATCACCTTATGAACTCTGAAACTAATGTGTCGACTTGATTACCCCCGCCACCATGGACCATATTGCCTGGCTGCCACCCACACATCCTTACTCCACACAATAGTACCAAGACCTTCCACATCATCTTGTATGTCCACATCACCAGTATGGTCCACATCAACCTGTCTAGAATTGGAAAAAATTTCACCAATTTCACATATTTTTCCAATTTTGTACATAGAATTGCCGTGAATTCTCTAGGCTTGGCATCCCTAGCCGAATTCGGCCTCTGTTTCAATCAAATTTGATGCATTTGTGCCAACTATCCTTTGGATTTCATCTATAACTGGGGATTTTTCTCCAAATGTCAAATTTTCACCAATTATGCCCTTGACAAATTCCATCAAACACCTTGTCTGCAACTGTATTCTTTCTAATCTTCATTAAGGGATTTTGTCAAACATTTTACAAACAACCTACAATTTATTCTTATACATGTTGAGTTATGGCACATACAACCTGATGTTATAACTAGTAACTCTTATTTCCAATCCGTATAGTCCCAATGTTGTAACCTTGCTCTGATACCACTTTACAATGTACCTAGTACCCTTTGTCTTCCATGAAGATACATGGTACTTCTAGAAAACACAATTTTTCTATTTCTCTTCTTGCTTTGATACCTTTCTATCTCATACCCAACCTTCTAGCTAGGCCGAGATTCACATTACATAACTCTAATACCATAATTTTCTCACTGTTCTATAATGAAATGATTAATTTAAATAGTGCATGCTAACATACAATGCATGCTCATGCATACAAATAGGAACACATTCCATTCACAACATTAACACCATTAATCCAACATTTACATGGATAAACCATATACAATTATCTTCTAGAAATGATTCACTAACTGGATGCAAGCAAAGGATGTCCCTCCAAACTATAGGCTTTGTTGCACATACTCTTTCTACAACAAGGCCACCCCTGAGCTAAGACTATGAGTCCATAGGGAAGAAACACCCATGGCTAGCTCTAATACTCTCACACAACCCATTTCCCATAATTTATAGTCTATTAACTCTTACAACTATCCCAATTCTACCAACTCTCTTTCATGTTCAACCTAAACAACCTAAGGAATGAAATCCCCTTCTTTGCCATGTAGTCTCTCAGGCTATTCCACTTCCTCACAAGGCTCCATTATAGACTATCCAAGAAATATCACTACTGGGAAATTCAAGGATTCTCAATTGTAATTACTTTGACTCAATGATATCCATTTCCTTTGTACATGGCCATAATTTCCTTCATGGGTTCATGACAATCACTTCCCATAATCTCATTGCAGTCATGACAACTTAGCTCTCCCCAACAACCTCTGGGGAAAAATTAACGACAAAAAATCCCCACAATAACCAAAGAACAAAGAATATATTTGCATGTTTCCAACTTGCCACTTGTCTTCCTAAGAAGCCCCACATACCTCACTTGGCAATTAATCCCAAGGTTATATAACTTAGGATAATATAAGGTAGTTGAATTAGGATAACACAAAGGTAAGTGAATTAGGCTTATAATAAAACAATATCTATTTGTTTTGGCCCTTGATGAGCCCCCTTTCCTTCCTCTCTTGTGAAATCGTAGTCCCCCATGTATTTCGTACTTTGTTTGTAGCATGTGATGAATTTTATTATTATTCAATGTACATTTACATATTACATTGTTTGGCTCTCATATTTTCATCATGTATACATTTGCATTTCTATTATGGAGATCTAATTGGGGGTATTACAATCAGGGATATGTAAAAAGACAAAAATTAACCCCCTCAAGATCTACTTTTAAAATATGCCCAAGGTATTCTTGATTTCTTTAAAAAATGATGCATGTCATAAATGTAGTGGCAAATTTGGTAGGCACACCCATAGTGGCATTTTCATGACAGTCATAGTGGTTGTCTCAAATTGGGGAACCATGGAGTAACAAAGAGACCTCTTTGACCTCAAAACTAGGGATCCTCCTTTAAAACTTTATGATAGTTGTTAGGGTATGTAAATTGAACAACAAAGAGACCTTTAGAATAAAGATATACCTGATAATTCTTTATCTAGTTCGAGTGAATCGAACTTATACATATATAATGTATGAGGCCAAAAACCATTGAATCGACAAATTACCACAAAGTATCCATAAAAAGTGAGAAATTTAGTGATCTTCAACTTTGTGATCTCTAGCATTGGAACCTCTTTAGATTTATCCATGATATATGCAAATAGGCATAGAATGGGGTGGAGAAACTAAAAAGAAGAGGGTTTGTTTATGACCACATTCTTGAAAGACATAGGTTTTGAAGTTGAAAGAACCCCATCACAACACCAAAAAGAGGGTTGAATCTTTACATATGTTGTAGTCAGACAACAAAGTTTGGTCTTTTAGTTGTTTACCTTCAAAGTTTAGACACCATTGATTCATGGGAATCCCTTGTGATAGCTCCATGTTCTACTTTGTATCCACCACGTAAATGATGGAATTCACCCACATGATTGAGGTTTTCCAAGTGAGTGAGTTAACCATAATATGGAATTCTGCCTCAAAAACAACTTCATCAAACACTTGTCAAGTACAAATTTCTCCAAACACTTGGCATGGACCCTCTAATACTACAAGGGCCAATTCTAAAGACCAATGTAACCATGGACATTGCCCATTTCGAACATAGTGATCATAAACAAATCCAAGAAAGTTTGTTCTCCTCAATAAATTCCATCTTATCGCTTCACATCTAAGGTTTTTGTGTGGGATAGGACTAGATGCATCACAACTTCCCAAGAGTAGTAGGTCACATTCACTATGTAGACACTTGGCAACAAAGATAAAAATTGCAACGTAACTGCTCTTTTCATCTACAAATCTGCTCGTAGATGAGTCTCCCATGGGCACGGCTTTACCATAGTGCTAGTCAATGCTCAATGTAGCACAATACTTGAAAATGATTGTCAATTTCGAAGCAATCTAATGAAAAAGCCTCCATCTTACCAAGTCGACTGAGGTGTGCAATAGAATCTTATTGTGATCTCATGAGCAACGACGACTTTGACAATGCATGATGATGCCATAACTCATACTTGCAAACCCTTAATTGATCAAGTTTCTCCAAAGAGTTTCATTGCAAGTATTTTTGACTTACCCCTTCAAACCTACACACACACACACACACACACACACACACATATATTTGAGGAAAACCTTTTGGGACCCCCACTTCCCTAGAATATCTAGATGGAGAGCTACTCCACCGCTAGCCATGATAGTGGTTGGTAACCCAATGGGACTTAGTCGGATTTTACCTCTGTTTGACTAGAACCACAACTTCGCCTTACCTCGTGGATCTCTCCTTTTCCTTGAAATATGTAGATAGAGGGCTGCTCAACTGCAAGTCATAATAATAGATGGAGAGCTACTCCACCACTAGCCATGATCTTGGTTGGTAACTCAGTGGGACTTAGTCGGATTTGACCTCTGTTTGACAAGAACCACAACTTCGCCTTATCTTGTGGATCTCCCCTCTTCCTTGAAATATGTAGATAGAGGGCCGCTCAACTGCAAGTCATAATTGTAGTTGGTATCCCAACGAGACTTCGCCACTCTTGGACCAGAATTACAACTTTACCTTTAAACAATTTATTTGAATCAATGAGCTACCCTATTAAGCTTCCTTGAAAATTTCTGTTTATAATAATAATAATCTAATTTTAAAGTCACTGTGAAACCATACACCAAAGTCTACGGAGGTGTACATACCCAACCCCGCTCTGGATTTGAACGTGTAACCTTGGAGGAGGAAACATATGTTCTTAATCATTAGACCCACTCAATTTTTTTTTTAATACTCAACATTCTTTACATTTTAACATAATAATTTTTTTAAACATAAATATTACACATTCATTGATATACATTACTTTCATATTAAAATGATGAAAAAATCTCATTTATTTAAATACAATATTTATTTTAAATTAATAATCACACTAATTATATTATTATACCTAATCAATTCGATACAAAAGTACACACAAATTTCTCAAGGGAACAAACACCGACTTAATGTAAGCGAGAGATTCGACCTTTATCTGTAAACCCTAAAAGGAAACTTGCCTTTCATAACCGATCTTCGGTCGATTACAATGTCAAAATTTAAAATCTATCTAAATCAGGACAATGCCCTAACGACTATGCAAAACAAAACCAACTATAGTGCAGACATCTCGACAGGCCATCAGCCCTACAATGGAATCAAAACCCTTACTATCCTTTCTCATATTGCTATCTGGGGCCATTTTCTACCTCTTTCAATATTCAATGATCCAGTTCTATGTATTTTGCCCTCATGGACCCGTTGTTGGGTCGAGTTGCTTGCTGTGTTTCCTACAATAAAACAACAATACATTAAAACAACAACAGTAGCAGCAGCTCGATATTGAGCGCTTTCAGTTTGATGGTCGATAAACCTTAAACCCTAGCCTCTGCATTTTATACAATTGTCAAGTTATGGGTTATGAGCATGAAGTCCAAGATCAAAATGCTTTTTCATCTTTCAATATCGCAGAAAGAAAGCGGGAGGAAGACACAACACTGTTCTGTTGTTGCGGTTCATTCAATGCCACACCACCAACAAGGAGAAGAAAATACTACCGATGACGATGAAGACGACGAAGCGAAAGATCTAGGCTTGATTATTCTTAAAGCTTTTTGGCATTCACATCCCATTCTCAGTCCTCAAACTGTTTCCAGGTTGACCCCTCACCATGTACTGTCTCTTTTGCAGAAGTCAAATACAGACCCACTTGCAGCTCTTCGTTTTTTCGATCACATAAAACATCATGGATTCTGTCATACTCTCCAAACGTATGTAACACTCATTCGCATTTTAGCTCAGTCAGGGATGGACAGGAAGGCCTATTATCTGGTCAGGGAACTAGTCAGCTCCCAAAAGGTTTTGAATTTTAGACCTAAGGAAGCTTTTGAAGCATTAATGGACAAAGAGAGTAATACCCATTTATTGGAAGTGCTGCTTAAGGCTTATGCAAAGTGTGGCATGCTGAGAGATGCTCTTCAAATATTTTGTATGATGAAGGAACATAAGCTTCTGCCTTCTGTTCTGTGCTGTAACTTCTTCCTCAAATGTTTAATTGACCATAATGAAATGAAGATGGCGTCCAGTGTTAATACAGAAATGAGGCAGATGGGTGTTTCTCCTAATGTATATACATATACCATATTAATTAAGGCCTGCTGCAAACAAGGTGGAATGCAGAAGGCAAATGATTATATACGAGAAATGGAAGGGTGTGGGATCGTTCCAGATGTTGTTACTTATACTGTACTTATCCATGGATATTGTAATGCGGGCAATACAGAAGCAGGCCTTAAGCTTCTCAAGGATATGGAGCAGAAAGGTCTCTCATTCAATACTTATGGTTACAATGCGGTTATCCACGGATTTTGCTGTGAAGGTGAGTTAACTGAGGCGAGGAGGATTTTCGAGGACATGGGTCGGAAAGGTTTAGTTCACGATGTTTATAGCTATAGCAGTCTTATTGATGGGTATTGCAAGAATGGTGACCTTACAAATGCATTTATTCTGCTTAATGAAATGTTATTGAGGAATATAGAGCCGATCAATTTTATCTGTAGCTCACTCCTTGATGGTTTGTGTAAAGCTGGGAAGGTGGATGATGCTCGCAAGCTTTTCAAGGAATTGAAAGATTCCGGGCTTATCTTTGACCGGGTTATGTACAATATTATGATTGATGCTCATTGTAAAGAAGGCAACATGCAGGGAGCCTTACAATTGTTAAATGAGATGGCAGGAACAAACATATTTCCAGACATGGTCAACTATACGAGTTTGATTGCTGGGTATTGTAAAAAAGGCAACTTGCAACAGGCGTTTCAGCTTTATGCCAATTTGGTTGGCGAAGGCATTATTCCTGATATTGTTACTTACAATGCACTTATTAGTGGACTTTGTAACGGAGGCCATATACAGGAAGCTTTTCAACTACTAGATGAAATGGTGGAACAAGGTATTGTCCCTAATGCGTTTACTTGCAAGGCATTAATTTATGGACTCTGTAAAATCCGCAAAGTGCAGGCGGCTGAAAGATTCTTCAAAGCCATGTTAAAGAGAGGCCTTATTCCAGGAATTGATGTTTTCAATACTTTGATTTCAAGACAATGCAAAGAGGGAAATATTAAAGAGGCTTTCGAGCTGTATTACGGAATGTCAAGACAGGGGCTCGTCCCTGATACTGTAGCATTCACCAGCCTTATGGACGGGCTTTGCAAGATAGGTAATATCCATGAAGCTTTAAAAGTCTATGATGCTATGGTGGAAAAGGGTATTATGCCTGATGTGGTTACTTATAGCACTCTCATCGCTGCATTTCACAGAACAGGAAATAATAAGAAGGCTTTATCTCTTTATGTCAATATGGTGGAAAGAGGTCTTTTGCCTGATGTCATAACTTATACTATCTTAATGAACTTTTACTGCAAGACAAATCATTTACAGTATGCCCTTGGTTTACTCCATGAAATGGGAGAAAGAGGAATCTTGCTGGATGTCGTCTCTTATACTACTCTAATTGATGGATATTGCAAAGCAAGCTGTCTGCATGATGCTCTCAAACTGTTCAATGAAATGGTAGAAAAAGGGATCATGCCTGATGTTGTCACTTACACAGTTTTAATTGCTGCATTTTGCAATATTGGCAACATGAAAACGGCCGTAATGTTACATAATGAAATGGTTGAAAAAGGGATAGCATACGATTCTGTTATTTACTCAACATTATTAAATCGTGGATTTTGCAAGGCCGGCAAGTTGCATGAAGTGAGTAAGCTGTGCAGGGAAATGGGAAACTGGAGTTTGGTATAACATATCAAAGCTGGAGCATGATAGGCGCTGTCCTTGGAATGGTAACTATCTCTTTTTCTGTATATATTGTTAGGTGATTTTTTTCTTCCATATAATCTGTTTGTTTAATGTGGAGATAAAAGCAAGAAAAAAGAGATGTGCCTGTCTAACCCTAATCAATAGATCTTTCAGAATTCAGGCTAAGAGTCAGATTTTAGGTTATTTTGAATGTAGGTTGAATAATATTGTAATTTGCCAAACTTGAAATTGTTCAGTTAACCCTTTGACTTTGACCCATGGATCTCAAACCCTGAGAGGCAACATAAATTAAAATTCAATATGAGACTTCTAGTCTTCACATAACCCTGATGCCCACCTAAAGCAATGGATGTGGATAAATGAACATAAACAAGAAAAGGATTGCAGATGCACAAAGATGATATACACCCAAAGGAGAGCAGAACTTGAACATATGGCGAGGATGATTTAACAGAGACAAACAATAGTGAGATCAATGATACGGATTCATTTGCAGAGAAACCAAAAACAAAGAAAGAAGCTAATGACGACTTTGTAAAAATTCCCAACCCTAGGTGACTGTTGTTCTTATGATCTCAATTAAATAGATAAATTGCTGAATTTATTTTAATGCATAAATTAATTTCAGATCATAGCATCAATCACAGAAGCATAAAGCGGTTTCACACATACACAGGTAATTTCTCCTTCAAAATCACCTTTTCATTCCTTAATCAAAGCTTACAAGGAAACCTCCACAAGCTGCAAAACAACAGCTGCACGGTTATCAAAATCACCTCCAACTGAGCTGTATGGCCCGCACAGAAAAGATAGACAGTAGTTGTATGGCCTGCAGAGAAAGTACGGCTTGCAGCACGGAAAAGAAAGACATTCGCTGTACGACCTGCTGTATGGATAATGTATGGATCCGTATGGCTGTGCGGATCTGTACGACTGTACAGATCCGTTGTATGACTTCCTTTTCAACCTACCGAAAACCTGCAAGTTGATCCTTTTCCTGCTGTGTGCTGCTTTCTCTCCTTTGGTTGCTCAACCTACACAACTATTCAACTGTAAACAGTACCTCTCTATCTTGTCTTATTTATGCTTTTTCTGAAACCAGAATATACTAAATCCTAATCTCCAAAATCCTAATCTGATTTTGAGATGTACGGTTGAGATTAAATCTAGTCTAAGTCATTAATGCATTAAATGCACTTTATTAGACTCAACTGAAAAACTTGTTGAATTTTTTATGCTAGCTCAAATGCATGTAGTTTCTTTTCAATTTAGCATGAACTTGAACCATAAACAATGCAGCAACACAAAATACAATAGCTGCAGTAAACCAAGATCACAAGAAGAATAACCATGCACAAGACACAAGAAGTTATCCTGGGAAAACCCTTCTCAACCAAGGGAAAAACCCAGCAACCCTTTTGCTATATCGCCAAGAGAAGAAACCCTCTCCACCGAAAATATGGGTGCCAACAAAGGTGGCCCTCAAGACAAAACCCTAGCGCACACAATAGGGTGCTCTATGACCAAGAAAGATAGCGCATAAGAAGTTTGCACCAAATTACAACTCTCCAAGTAATGCGTTGAGAGTGAGTGAGATGAATGATCCACAATGGGATCATTCACTAATATATACATGACCTAACTCAACAAATAGACATGTCTATTGGCACAATAGGGCCAACTTGTACAACTCAATAATACAATTAGTCTTTTGCATAATATTAATTGTCTTTACACAGTAGGGCCGACTTGTACCCTTCACAATACAAATTAGGGTTTTACAATAGTCTTACTCTTTGACAATGTAGCAAGGGGTCTCACACACATCCTCTAGTGCTCTGCCACTAGGGACAAGTCCACATGTGCTCAACCACAAGGGACGTCACTCTCAAACAGATCAACTCAACTAAATCCATAGGAGTACGAACTGGAGAGCCATCTCAAGTCGACTCAACTAAGT
>ML853245.1:0-12271 GCA_009831015.1 Picea engelmannii | reverse complement strand
TCCATCCCATATCTTCCACACTCATTCAAATCATACCATTCACAACCATAAACATATCCCCCTTCTCACCCCACTCCCCCTCCCATTGTAAATGGTCTCACTCACCATGGCACATGTCCATATTCCATAACTAGAATAAGAACAACCCATAATGGTTTGACTACAACAAGTATTATAAGTCCACATCACAACTCTAAGGAGAACGAGTAGAACTCTAGCCACCTCCCCAAATTTTGACATCAGGCTTTATGGCCTCCTCAACCTTTGGTGCGCTCTATCGTCCCAAGGTCTCATCTAGATAGTGGTAGGCATCTGGCCTAGCACGCAAAACCACATACCCAAAGAATTTCAAAAGGATGGCCTAAATTATTTCCACAACTCCAACCAAGCACTCAACCCCAAGCATGGAAAGTCCAACATCACAACTTCACCAGTGAATATAACTCCAACCATTTTCCTAGAATTTTGACATCATGCCAAGTTAAAGAACCATTGGTATAAGCTTATTGATTTAGTTTTCCCCCAAGCCCTTAGGTTTTATTTTGTATAGATTCTCCTTTGTGGGTATGGGCTTCCGTGAGATCATTGAATGAACCGAATTTCAAGGCCCATGAGTGGATTACCTGTCAAGCTCCCACTAATGGCATAAAATCCAAGCATCATTCATCATATGATCATGAATAACAAGAAATGAAAGCTAACTATCGCATGCCTTTATAAGATCATCACATCATAAAATATAATCAACACAAAACCTATACGCAACTATTGATACAATCATAAGAAAGATCGCATCATCATATCATCATCAAAGAATTTTCATGACATCATAAGAAACATCACATAAACATAAATATAATGGAACCACATGTCTTTATAAGAGACATAAGATTGTATACCATCATGAATATTCCTATCATGATAGTCATCTTAACACATAACATATATGGAAATAGAATAAAATATCATAGACACTCCTATCACGATAATCTTCTTAACACATAACATCTACAAAAATAAAAATTACTATTATGCATGAATATATCATAAACAAGTACCAAATATCACATATAATGCAATAGAAAGACCATAAAAAAACCCATCTAGTACATGGATCTACTCTTGTTAAGTTTTTCAATCCAGGCTAACTATACAAAAGGTCATCATGGTATTATATTGATCACCGAGAATTCACTTTCAATTACTTGGCACTTCCAAATGATCCATCAATAAAATCCTTTCAACCTTTTGATTTATGTTATCATTCACATCACAACTATCATTGCCTAATCGTACCTCAACCATACAATTATGCCAATAATTACCATCATATTTACCAACAATGCTTAATATTATTCATACCATTCAATCCATTTATCTATGATATTAAATAAGGGAGCTCACCACTTGTTTTAGTAAGTTTACACCTCATAATGGGGAGAGATCCATCCCACTTTATCATTACATATAGTTATCCTAGATGTTTTCCACACCATCATTAAGCAATTGTTCCAATGTCACAAGGTGGGACATTATGTTAGCCAGTGTTTCAAGTTGCAATTGGGACTGTAGCAAGAGTATAGGAGGATTTCTCTCAATTTGAGATCTCCTTCTCAATGATCTCTTATTTGTCTTCTAACATTGTGTCTAGTGTTGGATGGTATGTGGAGTTAAGTGATGATGCTACTTATCCTGTAAGAGGAGTTGGCTCCATTTCATTCCATATGACATCTAGTGATGTTCTTGAGTTGAGTGATGTTTTATTTGTTCTTAGTTTAAAAAAGAATGTTATTTTATATTCTTGTATGAGAAATGGAGAATTTAGAGAAGAAGAATGTTATTTGTTCTTAGTTTAAAGAAGAATGTTATTTGTTCTTCGTTTAAAGAAGAATGTTATTTAGAGAAGAAGAATGTTATTTAGAGAAGAATGTTATTTTGGAAAAGAAGATTAGCCTTTAGCTTAAGAAAATTAGCCTTTAGCTTATTTTGGAATGTTTTTTTCTTTAATTCCACTTCACTTAATAGTGCATCTTTTATTAGTTTCTTTTTCTTTTTCTATTTTATAATTAATATGATTTAAATTATTAATATTATTTTCCTTTTCATCATACAAAATGCAAGTCTAATGAAATTCTAATGCACATACACATAATGCAAGGCATTATATACAGTCCCCCTTCAGGGAACTTCACACCAAAGTTAGCTTTACCCAATAAGGGTGAAGCTAAAGGAAAAAGGGACTGTGGCTTTACACCCATCAGGTCGAACTTATCAATGCTATCTGGCTCAGGAATTAAGGAGGTCTAACTTCTCTCTTGGCCTATCTCTACCTCAAAAACTACAGGCATGATCGTCTCTCCCAACCCTGCAACAACCATCGAACAATTCTCTCTTCCATCCTCCGCTAGATGTCCCACACCTTCCAAACTCTTTGTCAGAACATTATCAACATGACAAGCCTCTTTCCTTTGATCTAAATTTACTTCCATCCCTCCCTTCGAAGGTATCTCACCCACCTGGGGATCTAAAACTATCCCCGACTCCTCATGTGAAATTAAGGAAATTAATGTATTAAGGTGATTAAGAGCACAGGAAGGAGACTTGCCACAGTTTTCATCGCTATCCATAACTTGTGTATCAATCCATTCACTTCGATCTTTCATCTCAATAGAAATATCCCTGTCTATCAACCTCGGAAGACCATCCGCAAAAGGTTTCTTCATTTCCATTGCTTCCTCACATTGATGGCGCAAGTGTCCGGTCGCTTTACAACCCGAGCAATGGAATGGATCACCAACATAATCCAATCTCTATTGGAGCTTTAAACCCTTCCAAGTAATCTCAATCTCCTCAAGAAATCCTTCAAAAGTGTCAGATTCAACCAGTAACTTTCCCATTCGTCAGTCAAAACCCCCCATCTATTTTGAATCCACATGAAGGAATTTACCAATAGCATTCCCAATTAATTTAAATCTTCTAAAATCCACAGAGCGAGAGCACATCCTGGTAAAAGAACCCACATGTGACGTAGTCTAACGATCTCTTTCTCATGGTTGAATGCCAAGTGCCACCATTTTAGCATCAAACTTCCATCGTTAACCACCCAGACCTGTTGGAGCACCTACATCTTCTGACGACCTAAAGATGAAACATAACCATCCCTTCACCAAGATGTAAGTCTTTGGCACATATCCTAGTATCTACCCCCAAGTGGCATCAACCCAAGTGTGTATATTCTTTTCCCCCATTTCCCAATAGCTAAATTTACCAACCAAACCGTGCATGGTAAATATACTCACCGCATCCATCCCAATATCCCTACCTAGAGTCACCGACGGCTTTGATTTGCATAGCTTCCATGCCCTGGGGCCTGTGTTGACTTAGTTCGCTCACGGCTGCAGAGCCCACCAAGTCGGCCTGCGCCTGGATTCTCCCCTGCAACTGACGTCTCCGCACCTCCACTACCTCCTTTCGACTGTATATTAATTCCACCACCCCCTATATCTCGCTGTGAAAGAGCAAGGTTTCCACTGTCTGCAAGTCCACCGTTAATCTGCACCCCTCCAGGAGTAACAGAGTGTCGCAGCTTCGCCTTGTTTTTCCTATACTGCCTTGTCAATTGCCATCTCATTTAAAAATTAAATAACACGCGCCTCTACTTACCCTAATCCCTATTCTCCACTCTCCAACTCCCTGGAGATCCTTTACTCACTTAGACTCAGATCTCCAGGATCCTGAACCAGGCCTCCAACTGCCAACCCCAGTGGAGTCGAGCAGCTCTACCCTATCACAAACCCTAAAATGCAACCTACGTTCTCTGGTTCCATGCCGTTGGTTTTCTAAGACACTTCTAAAAAAATATGAGAAGCTTCTTAGGATATTTCTACATAGACAACATTGCTTATAAATATAATTTAATTATTTTTTTATTTCTTAATCCAAATATTTTATATAGAGCTATGAACCAGCAGTTTCTATTTCTATGTGGCACAACACGTTCATTCAAACGCAAACATATTAGATATACTTTTGATTTCAAAACGATACCAAAGTTTACTAATTGGATTAATGGTTAAGCTATGTTTTTTTTCCTTGAAATATGTGAGAGCAAGTTTCCATTTATGATCAATACACAATCTGCTACTTTGTAATTGCAAATAGTTGCCATCTTCAATTAAAAACAATTATGGTTGCCACAATTTTGGGTTGTACATCATTACTATATATTTTTATGAGAGTTCTTTATATTTTGGATATATGTATATTTCTTTGTTTATATTCTAATGACATATTGAAGTTATACTATTATTTTTATTTGTATTTGATTTGTCACTCTACAATCATTAATGATATATATAGGTATGTAAATAGTGTTATGTTTCATGTTGTTAAAAAAAAACTCTTAGAAGTTTGGATTAATTAATAAAATTATTTACATTTATAATTAGGAATATGTTTTTTTTTAACCTTCATCTAGTTTTATTAGCTTTTCAGAAGTTGGATTAATTAATAAAATTATTTATATTTATGATTAGGATTAGATATTTTTTTTAATCTTCAACTAGTTGTTATAAAGGAATCTTATATAGAGGTGTTTTTCCTTTTTTCATTTCATATTATTTATAAGTCAAGACTTACCTCTCTAACCATATTTTCCATAATAAATGGTTATTTTTATGATTATCCAAAGAAAAAATATTTTATATTTAACCATGTCAACTAGGAAAACTTGCCTTGGCGACAATATGGTGGGAGCAAAGATGAGAAACCCTAATCCCTTCGTGGTGTAGATTGTCGTCGACTAGACAAAGAACCCCTGCGTGGAGATTCACCAGCATCGATCACGACCATTCGGCCCCCACTGATACACCGGGATGGGTGAAGAAGAGGGGGGGAAACCCCCCTCATACCGCAATGTTGCGGCTAATGATAGATCAGGTACCAGAGCAAAGAGACCCACTTTCGAGCCGCCACCGCAGGTACGAGAGCAGCTCCTAGCCAGGGAACAAGGCCTCAGAACGGAAATGGAGACAGAAGTCGGAACCTCTCAACCAAAGCCACCCCGAGGTTGGGAACCAGGCAAATGCATTCCACAAATGGAGAAACCGCCGAGATACCTCATTAGCTCAAATAGGGTTGAAGAGCACACCCAATTTATGAGAGAACACGCCCTCATTGGGAAATTTATGGGACTTTGGCCAGTAGAGAGGGACCTCAACAAATGGATCAAGCACTGGTGGAATCCCAAAGGGGATTATGAGGTCCAACTCAGCTCCAAAGGTTTCTTTACAATCATTCTATACAATCTAGAGGACAAGGACAGGATCTTTGAAAATGGGTCATACTTCTACAAATCGGTAGGGTTGTTCCTACGTTTCTGGACTGAAAGATTCAGCCCGGACAAAGAAGATTTCACCATGGCCTCTGTATGGATATGCCTATACTCCTTGCTGCAAGAGTTCTAGCTGGAAGAGATTCTAATGGGCATAGGAAATACCCTCGGGCAGTATGTCAAAGCTTCGGAAGCCACAAGACAACGAAAATATACCTCATATGCCAGGATCTGTGTTTACATGAATATCTCCAAAGCACTCCCTGGAGCGGTGACCCTTGAATACCAGGATGAGGACTGGCAACAAACTCTGGACTACGAGCACATTCCCTTTAGATGTAGGAGATTCCATGAGCACGACCACTTATATCATGATTTCCCTCTTATCAAACAAGCTACCAGAGAAAACGACACCACACAGAAGGATGGCTTTACCACGGTTGCATCTAAAAGGAGAAACCCACCAAGGAAGCAGATCTCGGACTCTAGACAAAAAGTCGCAACCAAAAACTCTTATGAGATTTTGGATCAGTTGCCCGAAGATGAGGAAATTCAGGATCCACATAAGGACTCTCAACAGCCGCAAAAAAATTGCCCAAATCCTAACCCTTCTCCCCAAACTTGTGAAACCCACACAGAAGAAAGAGGAGAAGGGGATGCGGATACCCCAATGTTGTTGGACGACCAAGATCTAGCAGGGATAGATCTGGAAAAACTGGAGGAAGCCCTAAATCAAAGGGACCTGCAGACCCTCCCTGAAGAACAATTGCGCAAAGTACACAAGGTATTTCTTAATTCCTCAGCGGGATCTACAGCATGCCTGGGCATAGCAACAGACTCGAGCTCTGGCTCGAAGAGAGTCCTTCGAGAAAACAAAAGAAGAGGACGAAAAACCACGCACCAACTGATCAAGGAAGCAGGCAACCTTATGATAAACTCAGGTCAGATCCACAAGCTCTCGGAGGGATACCTCCACACAACACCACCCTCTTAATGATAAAGATCATCACCTGGAACATTAGAGGACTTAATGGTAGATCCAAGCAAAGGATCCTCAGAGACTGCATCATAGCAGAAAAGCCAGATATTCTGCTGCTACAGGAAACTAAATGCCGAGGAGCAGAGGCTGAAACAATCTTTTAGCGCATATGGCGAGAATGCAACTCCATAACAACAGATTCCACAGGTGCCTCAGGTGGCCTTGCTATCTTATGGAACCCATCCAACATCACTATCAGCAAACCCTTTACAAGGATAGGCACAATAACGACTCACTTCGAGGTCATCGGCTCGAATCAGGAAGTATCCATCACCAATGTCTACGGGCCTCACAACAACCAGGACAAAGAAAAATTCATGGAGCGGCTCGAACTGATCAAGACTCTGGCAAAAACTCAAAACTGGATCTTAGGAGGCGACTTCAACATGATCTTGACGCTGGAGGAGAAAACTGGAGGCTCCAAAAAACTAGAGCAAGACAGTGGTAAGTTTAAATCTCTCATTGATCATCTAAATTTAATAGATATAGAAAATAGCAATGGTACTTTCACCTGGTCTAATCGCAGATCAGGCAACCAACACATCGCATGCCGACTGGATCGCTTCTTAGTCACCGAAGAAATAATGAAATCAGGCTCCTATCTGGAAAGCCTCATTCTAGCAAAAGCAGGCTCAGATCACTGGCCCCTGGCTCTTCAGCTAGACACGGGAGAGCTTCCCAGGTATAAGCCTTTTCGCTTCAAGAAATTCTGGCTATCGCATCTGGATTTTCAGCGGCTAGCCAAATCCTGGTGGGAGCAGGCGGAAATAGACCATGGCTCCAGCATGTACAAATTCCAGTAGCGCCTCAAAAACTTCAAGCAGATGCTGAAACACTGGAACAAAAATTGCTTTGGCAATATACTTCAAAGTATAAGGACCATAGAAAGCAGGCCGGGGGAGATTCAAAAAATATTCATTTTTGGATCCAGAACCATAGAATTAATGAAGGAGGAGGAGCAGCTACAGGAACAACTAGAAGAAAGAAGGAAACAAGAGAAAATCTTATGGAAGCAAAAATCCAGAGTGCAGTGGCTCAAGGAAGGGGAGAAGAACACAAAAAAATTTCATAGAGCTATGATTCATAGATGACACGTCAATAGGATCACTCACCTGGAGGACAGTCAGGGCAACATAATCAGGGAACACTCCAAAATCGAGGAGGAGCTGCTCAAGTACTACCAATACCTTCTAACGGAACTGAAGAAGGATATAACGGAAGCCATACGAAGATTCACCGGACATATACCATCACTGGTAACTCCAGAGCAAAATGTAGCTTTAACTCAGCCCATCACCCAAGAAGAAGTAGATCAAGCAGTAAAAACCATGCCTCTAGGAAAGGCCCCTGGCCCGGACGGATTTACCACAGATTTTTTCCACCACTGCTGGGACCTGGTCAGAAAAGAAGTGTGGGAAGTGGTAGAGGAATCAAGAGCTTCAGGCCTGGTCCTACCAGCTCTCAATGTCACCTTTCTCACCCTTATTCAGAAAAAAGAAAGAGTCACAAACCCCAAACAATTCAGACCCATAGCCATGTGTAATGTTATCTACAAAATTATAACAAAGGTAATAGCCAATCGACTCAAACCCATTCTGCCATTTGTCATTTCCAAGGAACAGGCAGGGTACATAGAAGGGAGACAAATCATGGATAGTGTCATTTTAGCCCACGAGATCATCCACTCCCTCAAGACTTCAAGAACTCTAGGTATGTTAATCAAACTTGATCTTTCAAAAGCTTTCGATTGAGCCAACTGGCAATATCTCAGAGTTGTCTTAGACTCTTTTGGTTTCGATCAGGGTTGGGTAAACTGGGTCATGAATCTCACCTCCTCCGCCTTCTTCTCCATTCTGGTAAATGGTGTACCATCCCAACCTTTCTCACCATCCAGAGGAATCAGACAGGGGGACCCCTTATCCCCCTTCCTGTTCGTACTTTTGGCGGAAGGCTTGGTACGATACATCAAGGCACCAATAACTGAAGGCTCCCTTAAAGGCCTGCCTCTACACAATATTCAGCCATCACCCTCTCATAGCCAATTTGTTGATGACACCCTCCTCCTGAACTCCCCCACGGTCAAGGAAGCTAACAAGATCAATTCCATCCTCTCCGACTTCACCGAAGCCTCAGGCATGTCACTCAACTTGGAAAAGTCCAAGCTCTACTTTTTTAATACCCCACCTTCTATCCAACTTCATGTTTCCAGACTTCTGGGGATACCCAAGAGCTCCCTTCCGTCCAACTATCTCAGGGTTCCCCTCACAGAAGCGGCGGCCAGATCCATCTCCTGGGACAGCCTTCTCCTTTCCATTTCCAACAGGCTAAGCAATTGGACCTTTAGATCCCTTAACATTGCCTCTCGGCTGGTACTCCTCAAGTCCGTTTTGCAAGCTCTACCAACTTATCTCTTCATCACTCTGGCTTCTCCCAAAAAAGTCATCAGAGCCATCAGAAACCTTCAACGAAACCTTCTATGGCACGGTCATCAACCCAACAAGAAATGGGCTCTAGTCAACTGGGATAGACTTTGCATGCCAAAAAGTCAAGGAGGACTGGGACTCCGGGATCCAGGGAAACTCAATCAAGTAATGGGAGCTAAAATCTGGTGGAGATGGCTAAAAACTCCAACAGTCGCCTGGGCACAACTGTGGAAACGAAAGTATGCCCCCCTCACACCAGAAGACCAACTAATCCGACATAACAACTGAATACAAGGTTCCAACATCTGGAACACATCTTGGCAAAATCGCACACTGGTACAGAATCATGCCTTCTGGGAGATAAGAGATGGAGAAAGTGCCCTGTTCTGGCAAGACTCATGGCAGCAACTCAAACCCTTGGACGCAATGGAGGAACTATCCAATCTCAAAAGAGCCATCCACCAGAATACCTCCCTAAGGGTTAAGGACCTCTGGAAACCACAAGCACAACAACAGCGGTGGCGCCAATGGAAGATCTCGAATCAAGAGCTCGGAACCCCGAAAAATCTCAATCTGCAGAGTTGGCAATCTCAAGCCATCCGCAGGAAAATACCCTATCGAGAGGGACCGGACATCCTGAGGTGGGGATACTCCACAGCTGGCATCTTCATTATCAAAGAAGCTTATTTACTGCAGGGAAATCACCAGGGACAAAAAAAGGAGCACATTTGGAGTAAAGTCTAGAACCCCGCTCTCTGGCCTAAGGTCTCCACCTTCTTGTGGCTAGTGGTGCACAATAGAGCCTTAACGTGGGACAATCTAAGGAAAAGAGGCTTCATCAGACCATCCCTCTACGTTCTCTACTATCAACGGGAAGAAACTAAATAACACCTCTTTAACGGGTGTCACTACAACCAACAGATATGGGACCAAGGAGCACAAATAATGCGCAAATCCAACCAAAATCGGAGCAACATCAATGACACAATCGAGAATTGGGATCGCAGTACCTATAAAAACCCTATACTAAATCTCATCTGGCAACTTTTGCCGGGATTTATTCTCTGGCAAATTTGAAAGGAACGAAATAAGAGAATATTCCACTCCCAACCTTCCCTGCCAGAGGCCACATGGGAGAAAATCAACTTACTAATCAAGGAAACAATCAGGAGTAAGTCTTGGACAGAGGAAGATTTTCAATGCAACCCAAAGGAACAATGCACTCTTCAAAATTGGCAGCCCATACTAAATAATCAACTGGGACCAAGGAGTCATAAGTGTCAACCGACTAGTCCAACCAGCTGGACTCCCCCTCCAGCACATTTCATCAAAGTAAATTTTGATGGATCCTCTAAAGGCAACCCGGGAATAGTAGAATATGGGGCAGTGCTCAGAAATTCCAGTGGCGAAATCCTTGGTCTGGATGCGGGATTCCTGGGGGACACAACCAACAACATAGCTGAGTTAACAGGACTACTGTGGGGACTCCAAACAGCCATGGACAAAGGCTACCAAAGGATAATCTTAGAGGGGGACTCGCAAGGCATCATAAGGCTAACCACCAAGATTCTCCATGGATGCAAGCCTACAAAAATCTCGCCAAGTTGGAGACTCTCTGGTTTGCTCGAAGACTTCAGCCACCTCCTACAACCCCATCTCAGCATCATTACCTCCCATGTGAAACGGGACGCAAACAAGGTTGCGGATTGCCTAGCAAATGAAGCAGTCGAAACGGGCGTTGAACACTTTTGCTAGGAAGCCCACATCTCACCAGATCCAGAGATATTCACTCGGTGCCAAACCTTAGCCACCAAAGACCTTCAATCCCCAGATGGGGTGACACGTCGCGCAATTGAGCCACGTGGGATCAGGTCGGGACGCGATATTAATGCATCTACCGGCCAACATCCCCTCTGAATTTAACTTGCCATGGATACGAGCAGGCGCATTCAAGCGACGAGCCCCTTCGCGCAAGGGAAGGTTACCAGCCATCAACGCACTAAACAGCAGGCTTTAATGGTCATGGCGGTCATGTTAGCATTAGTCCTCATCACCCAGGTTGACAGAGAAAAGCGCCAGTCGCTCTTTGCAGCCTCCGCTCCACTGGAACAACAACATTTCCGCAGATTCTCCTCCACTCCACTGGAACAGTGGCAACACCCTGTGGCCTCGTCAGTGGTCTAGACCAAAGCGATCTTTCTAGAAAGAACTCTGGCAATCTACCAGACCCCCACCATGCCCAGAGCGAGAGGGAAGCCGCGTAGGGGAGCTGCTTGGTACACAGCTGAATAAAGGCGCTAGAGGAAAAAGAATTTTGAGAAATCCATAGAAATGGAAACCATCCGAAGGAGAAAGACACCACGAACGCCTCCAATGGCATACGTGGAAGAAGTTACCCCAGAGGATGGCTTGGAGAGCGTCCCCGAGCACACTCTGGTCACAGTGCCGGATAACTGGAATCCACCTTCGGAATTTGGTCCAACAGCAAGCCTCCGCCTGTAAGCATTCTTCCTGGCCCCAGCGCCACCAGCTTAGAGGAGCCTTACCCCACCTGCTATGTCTAAGAGGAGATTCCTCCTGAACCACCCATGGAGGAAGCGCTGCAAGCACACAATCAATAGGCACACACGCATCATGAAGCAAACGAGACCACTCCAACGGGGTCAATCGACAGCCACAGCCAGGAGCAACCACTCTTCGCCGACTCGGGGTACCTCAATCTCATTCTTGAGGTGAGGAGTATGTTGGATGATCAGATCTTCCGCCTCGCACGAATTGACCAGAGACTCAACCTGCTCTTTGTGGCTCACTCCAGAACTCTTCCAAAGAGACAATGCCCAACATGCACGTAGGCCTATGCGTTTCCAGCAGGATGGCGACAGCACGAGGACGAGGACAAGTGTGCAGGCTCAAAGGTTAAATGATGCTCAGGATTAGAATTTTCTTTTTTTTCTATAATTTAGGCTTCAAGCCAGTTAGCTATTAGTTTTCTTAGAACTAGTTCATGACATCCAGTTCCATCTTCATGACTGATAGTCCTGGTTTCCTTCGGGCAGGACGATGCACTGGTAATTTTGTTAATTTTGTGAATTGGGTAACACATGGCAAGGGATGCCCAGCTGTCTCGGTTTCCTGTTTAGGCGGGACAACTGGCATCACAAAGGGCTACTGTATTTTTCTTATGTTAATATAACAGGTCCCATCTTTTTACTTAAAAAAAAAAAACTAGGAAAACTTGCCTTACAATCTATTTTCTTTCACCCACAAAGTTATTGGCATAATCATATTGTTTGCACTCTTTTCGTCGATGTGTGAGCAAAAAGTGAGTGCTTACATTCCTAGTTGGGCTCTCCTAGTCATGACAGCTGTAATGCAAAAGGTTAGAAAGAAAACAGTAAAGGTATTAACAAGAATTAAACAAGAACTAAATAACAACATGAGCATAAAAACAAAAACTAAAAACAAGTGACAATGGAA
>ML853244.1:9215-21850 GCA_009831015.1 Picea engelmannii | reverse complement strand
CAAAAAATAATTTTGTAATTAGACCTTGGACGAACATAAAAACATTTTCATATGATAAAATTCACAAAAACATTTAAAATGTAAAACATGTGTACTTCTTACCGAGATCTCCCCACTGAGCACCCTCGGGCAGGGCCAAGTCTAGATCTCCTCAGAAGTCCAACCCGGCATAGGCATAATCATCGACCATCAACATCTATGGTCGCAACCAGTCAAAGAAGGAATCATTGTATTTGATGATTGACCCAACTACATGTCGAGCCATGAGGTTACACCACCTCATCATTCTCGGATCCTATGGATCCGGTAAACCCCACTCAACCTGAAACCTCAGCAAGGGAACCCTCTCAAGAAATAAGGACACCAACAATGACCCGTACCCGAATTTCTTCAGGTCACCTCTCCTACATTTGATCAACCACCTCTTCACACTACAAAGGACTGCATCTACCCAGTTAAAGACCCGAGGCTCAGAACACTCTATGCCATACTAAAAGTATCTCTAGAGAGCCATGTGTGGAGAAACACTGCCAACCATATGAGAAATGGTGAACAAAATAGTGTGAAGGGGCAAATCCTGTACCCCCCAAATGGACACTTTTCCTTTGCTCCTTTCCGCCTATGGAACACAGTACAAACATAAGTATTCACTCATAGGCAACCCACCACCTTTGCTACCAGTCAAGCTAGCATGGTACCCACACCATGATAGTCCTGTCAAGAAGTAAACGTCCTTGATATCCAAGGAAAATGTGTGGACTCCTACGTGGAAAACTTGTTGGTCCACGTCCCACATATGAACGAGGTAATCCAATAGCCTGACTTGGGCCCTCATACCCGGGATACGAAAGAATTTCAGGAGTCCACAGTCTCACAAAGCGGCAACGATGCCCATGTTATTCCCGGAAATAGCATCATCTTCTTCATGCTCTCTTTCACGCCATTCCAGAACCATGGTGATAGCCAAATGCCTACATAAGACACATAAGAAGAAGGTCAACAACTCTCTTCAATCTTTGGTACATTTTTCATTGAGAAAACATTGAAAAACTTTTCACTTTGCGGTTCTTGCAGGTGCCCCTTTGGCATAGTGCGAGGTTCTCGCAGGTGCCTTTGGTCCACGTACGAGAATTATGCATTCTCGCAGGTCCCGTGTGGCTGGCCTACGAGAATGCCTCAACGCAAATTTAATCCCTAAAACAAGCTCAAAAACTTGAATTTACCAATGAAAATTAAAAATTGAACCATGAAAAGATAGAAGACAAGGAGCTTACCTCACTGTCGGAGATGGTTCACCGAATGGATGCTCATACCTTCCACAATCGAGCACCAAAATTCAAGGGCAAGAAAGGGGTTTTGGGATAAAATATTGGCAAAGTTACAATGACTATGGTAAAAAGAATTTTTACCCACTTATATTTACTTTTGCCATTTTTAGTTGGTTTTTTATAATTGTTTTATTTATTAAACCTAATGCCTAATACCCTTATGAGTGTGACTTTTGCAGATGTAATGACTTCGATGTTCGTACACAGGGATACATGTATTTTTTCTCTTTTTCATCGCATGTTTGAATTGTTTTTTATGGTATTTTGCACAAAACCTCGAGCTTGGTCTTTGTCCATTTTCGTGCTCGAAAATACATGAGAACGTAATCGAGCACACTTTTATCACTTTTTCGGGCTCAACAAGGTTATACGAAAAAGGAACCCCCTGGAGTCCCCTTTAAGCTCTTTTCAGACTCTCTAAACATGAAAAGATTGTCAAGCGACCTTGCTATTTTCATGCTCGTTAAATTATTTGAAGAAAGCGTTTGTTGGGTGATAATTTATCTCTTTTTCGGTCTCATCCGACTATTTTACGAAAAAGGAACTGAGAGAGTTCTCTTTTGAGTGTTTTTCTAGACTATATAATCATGAAAAAACTTCGAGTTTTCTATCTTTGGACTCGTTAAACAAACATCGAAAGACTCGTAATGGGATCGAACCACTCCTTCCTAGGGTTCGTTAAACATACTCCGAAGGACTCATCCAAAGGATGAGCTTACATCAACAAGCATATGTTATCCTCCTCAAGCTTGCGTAAAACAAAAGAGGTACTCGCCAGAAATGGTGGGGGAAAATTTGGGAAAGGGATGTGTTTTCGTATTCATATTATTGGCAGTAAGTGTCGCTCTTGAACATGACACCCCCCTATTCATTATCTGAAGCCAGTTTGGGAAATCCATTTGTCTCTCATTCAATTTGTACAAGGTCATATCCTGGGTTGTCTCTGAGTAAATGTTGCCAAATCATTTCTTATTTCATTAATATGTTCAAGAGAAGTTCATCCGAAACCTCTATTGAGTCGGCCATTTGCAGTTGTCCATTCTCAACATGTTGGCCTTCCCTATGTCCAGTCCAACTTACATCATACTCTGTTTCGCCTTCAAAATATGTTACTCATTTCGTGTCATTGATGGGGGATACATCAAGGCCCTCCTATGATGAGTTTTGTTCTGTCAACTCCAACTCATTATCCAGAAACAAGACTTAGAAATTCTTTGGTACCTTGGAACTTGCATGCCTCAATGGCAGGTTTCCTCACTTTCAATAGTAGGTTTTCATCATTGACCCCTGATCGGGAGATTCCATCGAATGTTCGACTTCAACTCATTTATTCACATTCGATCGGTTGTACTAGTGTACCTGGGGAGTCATTGACATTACTGGTTATTTCCCTCGCACTTGTTAACGGTTTCATCAATGACCAGTAATCAACTGGTTTCTACCATGTTCAACTTCATCACATGTAATCACATGGTTAGATTCGTACTTTCAAGTGACGGGATTGAAGACCCTGGATCTCATCTCTTTGATCCAGGTTGTGATGGAATATGTATAATTTGCTGACACATAGATCCACTTTGTATGTCTCGTGGCTATGTCGTCTTAATGTGAATTTTCTTGCATGGATCCACAGTGTATTCTTGGTGGCTATGTGATATTTTGACGGCATGGATCCATGGTGTATGATTGGTGGCCATGACCTATGTTTATGATGTCATCTGTTTGTGATCTGAGTATGGGAATCCCTGCCTCAGAAATAGTATGATATTTTGCAGATGCTTGGTTGTTTGTAGGTTTCCGATTAGGTGCACTCCTGGTTTCCGACACACACACTCAGTTTACAAAGTACTTCGATTGTCACTGATTCCGACCTCATACTTTGGGGGGAATTCTGTTACACATGATTTTGGTCATCTTAGTGATGTATTAACAATGGTGTACTCAGGCTCCCAAAAAGAACTTTCTCCTGAGAAAAGTGGCATTTATCTCTTTCCAGGAAACATATTTTCAAAGTGAGTTCGCAAGCTGCTTATAGCCTAGGGTGCAAGAATGACCCATTCTCGTAGGCCACCTTCATCTAGGGTGTGAACTTCTCGCACTATGCTATATACTTAGGGTGCTAACTTGTTTTCAATCTTGGAAAAGGGAAGAAGTCTCGAGGGTTCTAGAAGGGAATCTTCTAGAAAATGGGTTGGCATTTGATGGTTATCATTTTACTCGTTTCCCTAATTTGGTGGGATCATTCTCATCCATGTAACCATCTCATCCTCTCCTATATATTGATAGGATTCTCATGGAAAAGGTTAAGCAAGATTAATTGAAGATTTGGTGAAGGAATTATGTGAAGAACCCAGCTTGAGCAGAAGCTTGGAGACTCTACTAGATCTATCAAGAGGAATTGGATCTTCTTCATGCAAGGACAGAGAAAGTGTTTGTGTTGGAACCAAGAGTCACCGAAAGGAAGCTTGCGACATCAAGGTGATCATGTTGTATCTTCTAATTTCGATTAATATGATATAGCGGCATGTCCTTTTCCCATAAATTCATTCTTACTTTATTGTGTAATTCCTTGATCATACACATAAGTTGACGATTGAATACATTTTGTTATCTTCACTTTGGTTGGTTTGTGTTGTCTTGGTCTTGACCTCACAAGAGCACCGAAGCGAAGTGGGAGAAACAAATACCCAAGGAAGCGATACAAAGGTATGTTACTTGTTCCTCCTTACTAACTAATTCAATGGTCATAACTTAGGGAAGGTGTCATGTCCTGTCCTGTTTTGTTCTAGATCGAGGTGGATCTAGAGAGATCTATTAGTGTCCGCACCTACTGATCAGCCTGATAACACTGGGGTTAAATTGCGCCAGAGGCATGACAAAGTGGACAAAATCAGAGATCAGAGGTATGTGGACCATGGGATACTCAGGGTTTGTGGACGAGGTCAAGAAGAGTAGGAGGTAAGGAATGCCCCAACCAAGGGTGACATGGGTTACGTTGCCAAAAAAGGAAGGTCACTAAGGGTGACAACAAAAATGAGGTAAATGTGGGAAACATAGGCTTTGTTCAATTACAAAATGAATAAATAATAAGTGGGGATAAGTGTGCAGATATAGAAATGGGTGCCCCAGTGTAAGATGGCTTGGTCGGTGAGGGTGCAAGTAGCTTGGTAAACAGGTGGAGGGTGGGGGGCCCATAGGTGGGTTTTTGTATTAGGTAAATGAATGGAGGAGAATATGAAGATGGGAAAAATGATGGTGGATGATATGGAAGGTTAATGATACTACGAAGGTGCAGTGCAATGTGAACTATAAGGAGATGATCCGGGAGTCTGTTTGGGAAAGCGAGAAAAATGAGGAGAAGGATCATGTGGCTGATTCTCGGGAATGAAAAGACTATTGGGACTCCCAGCCCTAGGGGATAAAAAAAACACGAGTGTCAAATTGCAAAAGGGGACTATTATTGGGACAACTCATGTAGGAGAGAGTGCCACCGATTGACAGTACTGAAATGCAGCGGAGGTTTGAGTACTGCAGAGCCGGATGGGGGACCCTAGAGGAAAATGTCAAAAAGTGTGACTAGGACATGAAATTAATATTCAAAGGGAATGATTACATGCCAGTGTCAATGATATACCTGAAGGGGAAGAATTATTGCATGATTACCAAGTACCTAGACATATGAAAATTGAATACCCGACGTGAACAATATCTGAAGATAAAGAACATATAACAATTATTCAAGAATTGTGAATATAAGAATGCTTACCTGGGTAGGATGTGATAAAAATGAATCCTCCAAGGTCGAGGATGGATGGTGACCCAGGGGATGTGACTGTGTAGGGGGCGGGATCCTGATCCCGTGGCTGAATACGGTTCAGAAAATGGACGTCCGAAGCTCTTGTAATTGATCCTATAAGTTTGGAAAAGTGGACTATATATAGTTGTAGGGCCCACAATGTCACCTCATGTGTACCTTCTATTCTAGTGAGTTGACGAGAGGTTTTAGAGGAGATTTGGAGATTCTGGGAGATTGAGCCAGCCAATTCAGGATCACCGTGTTCTAGGTTAGTGGTCGTATCCTCCTGCACAATAATTAGGATTTCTTTTTTGGGCAGGGTCGTATGGAGGGACTTTGTGAGTGTGTGCCCCCCAGTGCATGGGCGAGTGAAGGATTTTCACGCATGAGTGGATGGCTGTAAGTGGGACATCTGCTCATGGGAGTGCCCAAAGGGGGAAAACAAGCACGCATTGGATGCACACTTGTTTGAAGAATAGTTGTGCATTTGTGCACGGCTATGTTCCTGACAGTTGTTCATGTGTGCACAACTGTGTAGCATACATGCGCACTTGAATGCACTCATGTGTGTGTGATAGGAGCGCATGCATTCACCCCTGTATCTCCGATGATTGAGCATGAGTGCGCAACTTTGGGATGAACAGGCACGCATATGTGCGCGCCTGTGGGGAAAATAGCTGCACACTTGAGGCAAAGTTGAGGGGTGTAAAAACTGATCTTTTTGAGACTTTTGGTGTTTTTATGGATTTTGATGTCTGATCAATTAATGTATATGTGGATGAAGGTGACTAGTTGACGATGCTAGTCCATTGGAGTGATAGATACTGGGTGCGCCTGAGAGAGGAGGTGAGAGATAAAGAGACGGGTGTACGACGACCTTTGGCAGCCTGTGGGTTTCTAAAGTTCTTCGACTATTCACTAGTGCGTGCATAGGAGTATCTACTGCATTTCTTGATCTCGATGTGGAGCCCTAATTTGAAGTGATTCATTGTTCAATGTGAGCATCTCACATTCTTTGCAACAGAGGATGTGTATTTTTTGACTGGGCTCCCTTTTTGGGGAATCCCGCTACCTATTGATCTCGTGTTACCTGGCGATGGACACTTGGGTGACCTATCCCAGACATATTTTTCCGGATAGGAATTCATGTCAGGATCAGTGGTGAGGATTGGGGCGATGGATTCCCTTGTACATCATTTCATGGTAGCAAATATTGTGAGGGTTTATGGCTCCTTAGCTACTCAGCAAATCAATGGTGGTCAACTAAGGATCATGTAGAGGGATCTAAGTGGTGAGCATTTTTCTTGGGGTTTGATGCTACATGCAAAGATGGTGGGGTAGCTCAACAGGTGTTGAGCTACTAACTCAGGGGAGTTTTCCATTGGGTCCATCTTGCTATCTTTGTTTTTGGATACGGTGCCCATGTTGCGCCCTATAGTTTTGTTGGACGCATTGAGTATGCAAGAGCCGTGATTATGGTGGAAGGTGGCTATCTTGGTTTGGCATGGGGGTGGGGAGGGTGGCCATTACTTTACAATCAATATTGCACAAGTGTGGCTTCAGATTCCATAGATCATACTCCAGTTCCCATATAGTGAGGTGGATTTCTAGGAGGACCCAGAGATGGCGCTACCCCCTGGCGAGGTGTTCGACTGTAGAGGTATGTTGATGTATGTGATGTTTTGTTTTTAGATAGTGTAGAATTTTTTTTATGTATGGATGAATGCTAATGATATCATTTGGTTGTTGTGTGTGCAGATGTGGGACCTCACAGATGAGAGATAGAGTTGGTTAGAGGGACAGTGTGTCAGGGACCTGTGAGGCCACCGCGGGGAGAGCCACTAATAGGGGAGAGATGGAGGTGGGACGAGGTTGGTGGGAGTTCGACTAATGATGAGAGAGCAAGTAGGAGACGTCAATTTAATGACCCTGGTGTAGGGCCTTCACATGCTCCTCCAAGGATTTTCACTGCCGATTGGAGGTGATACTACAGGGAGTTCCTGAGGGCATGTGGACACGGATCTAGGATGAGTGAGTCTTGGAGAAATTTGTGGGACTTCCGGCGGAGTTACGGACCCTGATCTGGAGAGTAGCTGTAGTGGGGGAAAATATGAATAGGCATCTTCCTTGAGGACCTAAGGGAATCCTAGTTGGTGGGGCACCTCCTCCAGAGAGAGGACCAGGTGGTGGAGCCCTAGAGGTGCCATGAGTGCCACTAATATATGTATTGTTTTATTGATAGAGGCTTCCGAGGCAATTTTGTATAGGGTGATGTGACACCTATTTTGTATTTATAGGGGTGAGGTGGTTCACTTGCCTACAGATGTTGGTCATGTTATACTATTTTTTGTAAACATTGATGGCATATTGATTGATATATATATATATATATATATATGGATATACATTTTGGATCTATATTATGTTCACATGTGATGATGATTTTTGATGTATTTTATGGTTTCTAATTTATATGTTGAGACAGACTCTTGATGATTTATGTATGTGTAATGTTATCTTGATGTGATAAATGCCAATCCAACACTAGGTTAGCCATATTATATGCTATTTGATTGAATTGTCGTGGAATATGTGTAAATGTGATTGAATCAAAATGTCGAGATAAAAGTCTAACTTGCAGGTATTTGCAGAAGAGGAAAGGATCGTGGACATGGTAAACATTGCTAAGCTGAAGGACCATGAGATGGGAATCGAGTAAGACATTAAGGTGATGAATATAGCAGTGAATGGCTTCAACAAGGAGGCCAATGAAGGCTATGTATTCATTTTGGTTGTTGGTTATTGAGCCCAAACATATGCCGCTGGAGTGGAACAGTTCATGTGAGGGGGTATAGAGGGCCCAAGCGGCCGAAGCGAGATTCTGTTTTCATCAGCTAACTCCGTTGGCATAACCAATGTGGTAGGCCAATAGAGGAGGCATCTGTCAATAACACAAATGATGTATTAGACATAAGGCATGGAGGGGAAGGAAGAATACTAAAAACTCTACGAAATGTGTACAAAAAAGAAAAAGCCTAGTGTAGAAGGGCTACGCTCAAGCATAAAATTTCTTTAAGTACAACCCGTTGACAGGTTCTTTGAGAGGGTGGAATTCGAGAGAGGCCAGGATGTATGCTCCTTTAGTGAGCCAATGTTGGACCATGTAAGGTCCATGCCATAATGACTCAAATTTTCCATGGCCGAGGGTATCGTGAGTGATATCATAAGCAAGGACGAGGTCGCCTTCGTTGAATGAGAGAAGGTTGACATGTCGATCGAAGGTGGCCTTTGATCATTTTTTGGCTACCTCGTTGTTCTGTAATGAAGACCGATAGTCTTCATCCAACAAACGCTGCTCCATTGGAGCAGTGTTGGGTAATAGCTCAATACAAGTGCGTAAGTTGGGAATTTCACACTCGATGGGGATAGTGGTCTCGACCCCATGGACAAGATGAAATGGTGTAAATCCAGTGGTAGTTTTAACTACTGTGTGATAAGCCCACAGTGCGTAAAATAACATATGATGCCAATTGGTCGTATGTTTGTTAACCATGCGCTGTAACATGGTTTTGAGGACCTTGTTGACCACCTCTACCTGTCCATTGGACTGAGGGTAGTATGGGGAGGAAAAATCATGGGAGAAGACTAACCTCGAGGAGAGCTCGACGAAAATCTAATTATCGAAGTGTTTCCCGTGATTGAAGACTAACTGTAGTGGGACTCCAAAGCAAAAGATGACGTGATTAAAGAAAAGAAGTGATGCGGTGTCAGTGGTGTTGTTGAAGGTGGACATAGCTTCTTTCCACTTGGTGAAGTAATCAACTGCCATGATAATGTACCTGTGTCCATTTTTGGATGGAGGGTTACAAGTCATGAATTCAATGCCCCATTTGAAAAAGGGGTCGATGGTGATGACTGGGTGTAAAAGAGCGGGTGGAAATTAGGCTTTGTGGTCATAAAGCTGGAATTTTTCACACGTTTCAAGTCGTGGATACAATCATGAAATAATGTGCCCCAGAAGTAGCATGCTCGAATTATTTTCTCGACGGTGGACATCCCTGAGAGGTGGCCTCCGCAAGCTCCGTTGTGGCAATCATTGAGAAATCGGTCATCTTCGTCGATGGTAAAACATTGACGAAGGATGGTGTTGACCCCTCGTCGATAAAATATGGCACCAATAAGGAGATAATGAGGGGACTGATGGTGAATACACCAATGATATTCCCTGGAGAGGTGGGGTCCAAAATTCTATGTTCAGAGGTAGACGAGGAGGTCGTCTACCAGAGATCATCCAAGGGGATGTAGAATAGGTGCTCGACAGGGAATTCGGTATTGACGAGTGAACTGGCAGTATTTGAGGGAAAGGTCATAATGAGTTCAGCGAGGATGAGGGATTTCTTGCTCTTGGGTGTTGAAAATTCGAGGTCATACTTGAAGGATGACGATCCATTGGGAAAATTTTCCAGCGACTGAGAAAGTATTGGATGGGGTTGGAATTTGCTACGACTTTGGTAGTGTGAAGCAAGATGTAATGGCGCAGTTTCTGGACTGTGAGGACAACTGGAAGGGCGAGTTTTTCTTTGTGATTGTACTTCAAGGGTGGCCCTGAAATATTTTTACTAATAAATTAAATTACATGCTCACAATCATCATCCTCTGGTTGGATGAAAACTCCTGCTACTAAGATGGGTGAGGCTGATAAGTAGAGGATATAGTCATGGTCATAGTCAGGTGGACTAATCAAGGGGGCATTGGAGAGTGTCGCTTTTAAATCATCAAAATCGTTTTGGGAATGTTCAGCCCATTGGAATGGAATGTTGTGGCGCAATAAGAGAAGGAAAATGTGTGCATGAGTAGCATAATCAGGGACAAAGCGGTGTAGAAAGTCAGCTTTTCCATGTAGGATTTGTAGTTGGCATAAATTCTGAGGTGGTATAATTTTAGTGATCGCTTGGAACTTGAGGGGGTCGACGATGATGCTGCATCGGGAAATGATGAATTCAAGGAGGCGTCCGGTTGTGATGAAAAATACGCACTTGAGGGGGTTCAAGCGTATATTGTACTGACTACATCTATGAAAGATGACACGTAAGTCATTTAGATGTTGAGTGCATTTCTTGGATCGATTGGTAAGATCATCCAAGTAGGTGAAGATGATTTGAGACAGATCATGAAAAATGTATGTCATGGCCCATTGCAATGTCGCACCGACATTATTTAGGCCAAAAGGCATGACACAATATGTGAAAGCACCCCATGGGGTAGTAAATGAGATTTTTTACTGATAGGCTGGGTGAATCTGGATCTAGTTGTAGACAAAGAAACCATCCATGAAGGACAAAGCCTCGTGGTTGGCACAATCATTGATAATTTTGTCGATAAAAGGAGTGGGAAAATTGTCTTTGGGATAGGCATGATTGAGATCATGAAATTCAGTGAAGACATGAATAATGCCCTATGTTTCATTCACAGGGACAGGATTGGAGACCCACGACATATATACGATGGGGTACATGAACCCTGCAGTGTGTAATTTGTCAATCGCAGCTTTGATGGCCGCTGCTTCAGATGGGTGTAATGGGAATTTATTTTGTCGTACATGGGTGATATCATGCCATGTGTCTATATGATGTTCAACAATAGAGGGATCGAGGCCATGCATCTCTGTGTATGACCAAGCAAAAATGTCTCGGTATTCCTGGAAGAGAGATTTGTAGGCTATGATTTATTCAGGAGATCACGTGGTGCCAATGGTGATTTCCTCTATGATTCCATGTTTGAGGGAAATATCGATTTTGATGGTGGGGGAAATGTTGGCCATGTTTCCTTCTTCAAAAGAGTCAGGGATAGGGATAGGGTTATTGAACTAGTCTATATGCCCTGATGGGAGAAAATATTTGGTTTCGATTGTGTATAAAGATTTTTGGTTAGGAGGCGTAAAGGATTCTTGGGAGAGAAAGAGCACTCTGTGATGGAGCGGATCCCATGGGAAATTGGGGGTAGTTAATTCCTTGAGGATGTCTTCGTCGTAGTGGAACTGTCAAGAATATAGGGGATCTAGGAGAGTAACTGTTAGCGTCGGAAGTCACTCCTGGATTTCTTGCAGGAGCAGAGCCCGACGCCCATCAGTTTAATTTCACGATTTGTTTATAAAGGGATGATAAAATGGAAGTAAACTCATAACAATATCGTCTCAACATCGAAACTAGGCCAGGCATGCATGGGTGAGGGAGGGATTAGATAAAATTCAAACAGTGAATTGTAATAAGGGTGAGTAGGTGGAAGACTTGCATGAGAAGAGTGGGATGGTCTGTTATAAACATCAGGTTTCTAATAGCCTGTGAGAAGAAATGTCCAAAGCCAAGATCTTCTTACATTCAAGTGCAGAAGACCATAGAATACAATAATGCAACAACAAATCCTTTATAATAACATAACTGTAACAATTCATGCGAATCATTCGATCATGAACTCTCTGGTATGAGACGAAAACATAGACGGAGCAGGAAAACTGTTTGTCATAAAACAAGAAATCTCAAACACAGATGCACAACCACAGACTAGAATGATCATTAAAACTTTTCAGTCGGGAGCTTCGCTCTACCATTGATATATACAAAAATGGCGAAAACGCCTACATATACTCAAAACAACAACAACAACAAAATCGAGACGTTGCATTAAAAACTTTGCGTCTGCATGGCTTCTGACAATTTGCAGTTACAGTCTCTGAATGGTCGTGCACCTATGGCAGACACAATCAAACTCCTAACAGTTCCATGGGTGAATCAATGTGCCTTTAATTCGTCGCCGGACTTTCCCATTATGGCGGAGGAGATGTATAACTACCACCCACTACCTGAATAACTGCTTCATTGGGATTGAGGATGGCCCGACCAACTTGGCACCTTTGGGATGTGGAAGACCCTTCGCGCTACCATCTGGATTAGATGACTGGCCTGAAAAATAGGCGTGGAGGCCAACGCGAAGGATGGGGCGCACAACAGGAGTGATGGCGCCAAAATTATGAGGGTGCAATCCGACGTGATGAGGTGTGAGAAAGGCTATAGGGGAAGACACATGGCAGAAGGAAATAAGCGTAGGGGGGAAAGAGATGGGATATAATGGGCATGTTTCAATGTGAGGCTGACGTGGAAGGGGAGCAGGACACATGGAAGGTGATGAGTGGATGATGAGATGGGAAGGGGACCACGTGGACCGGAAGAGGGGAGACGAACAGATGTCGGAGAATGAGGAAGGGGCTAAAGGGAGAGAACCTCATCGCATGGTCAGGTGAAGAACAGATGGAAAGATGGCATGACAATGAAGGGGGCCCCACGTTGATTAAACGTAGAAAGACAAAGGATGTTTGGATTTCCTGAGCGTCCTTGATCCGGGTGCTCTTGATTGAACTCGTTGAAGAAGTGCGCCCTCGATTCCGGACCTCCCCCCTCTGCTTAAAGGTAGAAAGGCGAGGGGGTCCGAAATCGTCCTGTGCACTATTGATCCAG
>WSFP011379949.1:0-29763 GCA_009831015.1 Picea engelmannii | reverse complement strand
GGTGGCTTTGCCAGGGACGAGATCTATGTGTCAGCCAACAGTTCTGAATGTCATATGAAGTCCATCCCTTCAAGGATGAGGTATTATGTGATGTTTCCCCACTGGATTTCTGTGATGTTCTCTTGGGCCAACCATATATGTGGAAGCACCATGTTGTTTATGAGTCTTGACCCCGAAGTATCATTTTTTCTCTGGGGGGTCATCTCTACATAATACTAGAGGTAGTTATGACTACTGTTCCACCTAAACAGTGCCGCAAGGTAATATATCATACTACAAATTTCAGTTTCTTCACAATTTGTTCAAAAGGTGAACAGAAGGATACTGCAACCACTACAGCCTTGGCCCAAGCACCTTATATCCAACAGAAGCAGATCAACAAGATTGCAACAAAGTGTAAAGATTCCTTCTACACACAGGCATCTCATGTAGCCAGACTGGTTAAAAAGGTCCAACCCTTCCAGCCACATGTTCGTGACAACCTTCAACAAGCTAAACAACACAACTTCTCCAACAGGGCAAGCAACTCATCAAGATGTAGATTCATCAAATGCTTTTCCCTCTCCCCCGCACACTCAACACAATGAAGACCATTACTTACTAAGGAGGGAGGTTTGATCCAGTTGGATATTTGTGGCCACCCACCTTTTCCAACTCCCTCAAAACAATTTTTTGGCAATTTTGGCAATTTACTATTTTTAGCAGGTTTAACTTCCGAGGCCATTTTGAGGGCCTAAATGAAGGCAGTATTGAGCCCCCTAAGTGAATCTCCTCTACGATACCTTTCCAACAGGCTATCATGCGCCCCAAATAAAGATTGTATGCCAAAGTTACGCCCTCGGGAAATTGATACACCAAACTACCCAAAACGGGGTCCACAAAACTATTGGCTTTTCATCTTCCGGGGTTAGGGTTTTGGATTTTCTTTATGATAAAAATGCCTTTGGAGCTTCATAGTAAAATCATCTTGTTGCGAATGCGAGTAGCGGACACATCTCTTCTCAGAGATAAGCTGCCACCATTCTAGCGAATCTTTCACTCTGTATTTTTACAGTCTTTGTACATTTTCGATCATTAATAGAAAATTGTGTATTACTGTATCTCTGTGTTGCGTATTACATTTTTGTTATATTATTAGATCTTTGGGATATCTCTATACATTGTTTTATTATATCTTCACTCTCATTTCATTCCGAAAATAATCCGGATCAAGTCTCGAACACATGTATTGCGTATAGAGGACATCCCTTTTTGCAATACTTCTTCAATTGAAGGGCTAATATTTGTCTCACTGAGACAGGCTTCTGAATTCCTCAAAGGGTTATCTTTATGCCTTCTCCATTTATACATTCTAAGGTTTTATGGTAACAATCTAACTTAGTTTTATATGTAGTTAGCCAATCCATACCAATCAATAGGTCATAAGATCCTTGGGGAAGTATGTTAAGGGTAGCTTGGGTGGGCAATCCATCCATAATGAATTGGAAAACTGGTATGACCTCTGCTACTTTACTTTTGGTGCCAGTGGCTAGTTGTACCAACCATGGCTTAGCATGTCTATGTGGCTACGATTTACACTTATCAACAGTCTGAGGGGCCACATAACTCAAATTAGAACCCGGGTCAATTAAAATAGAAATTAGATGGTTGGCGATCATACCTTCCATCTCCACCACTGAAGCTTGGTGGTTGGATTGTTTATTATCCACGACTGCATAAATCCACGACATGCTCCTAGCCACATCATTGACGGTGGTAGCTTCTTGGATGTTGTAAAATCACCTACTATTCTGTTGTCTGTGTGGACAGTCCCTCAGTAGATGTTCTTCTCAAGAACCCCAACATTTCAAGCGTTCCTTCTTTGGGTTATCAGTCTTTCCTGGGGTTGATCCAAAAGGTTTCTTTCCACTCTGGGAGAGGAAATTCTGCTGGTGCACACTTTGGTTAGGATGGCTCATCCTTGAATCCTTTGTATAGTTCTGAAGTCTTTGGGATTTAAAGCCCTTCTTCTTGAACCCCGAATTATTATTCTTCTTTCCATCCTCGTGAGGTTTTGTTTGATGACCAAACTGTTCATAACAATACCTTGCCTTCCGGATAGTGTCTTCTAAGGTCTTTGGCTCATCAAACTCAATCCTGTTCTAGTAGGTCTGAGGTAACCCATTGATAAATCGTTGCACTTTTACCTTTTCCTCTTTTATGTAGGGTACATACCTCAACAACTCAAGGAATTTACTGACATATTCCTCTATGGTGAGTTGTCCCAAATTTAGTTCATAGAACTCTTTAGTCTTCTCATCGAAATATTTTTCGGACAGATACTTCTTCTTGAAGTGCTTCTCAAACCGTTTCCAAGATATGTCCTCTTCATGGATTCCTTTCACATTCTTAAGGTCTTCCCACCAAATGGAATCCTTTCCATTCAGGTTGAAGGTGGTTGTTCGAGCCTTCAATTTTTCAGAGAAATCATGGACTCTGAAGTACTTATTTATTCCAAGCAACCAGGCTTCTATCTCTTCCCCTTTCTCAATATCACTATCGAAAGAGGGTGGTTTAGCTTTCTTGAACTCTTCGAGGTCATGACTTTTGGAATACTTTCGTATCTTCCTTTTCCTTTGAGAATGTGAGATAGTTTTACTACTAGAAGATCGCTCCAAGTCGCCGGTTTCCTTTTTTGAGGATTCTACCGATGAGTGTCCCATGTCTGCAGGTTGGACCTTCCTTGAGGTAATCCTCCCAGTGTGGCCACTTATGGGACCACATTTTCGTATCTCAGGTGGACTTCGACTCCTCTTTGTTTGTCGTTGGTCCACATGAATGGTGGTAGGTCCATGCTACAACTGTCTTTATATTTCGGATAAACTCTGAAGCAAGATTGCATTAATTTTTGTTTGCTTCTCTTACTATTTTATCAATCTCTCGTTGTCGGCCTTGCAGCTCTATAATTTGACCATGAGGCTCCTTACAGTCTCAGCCAGATCCAGAGGAGTCTCTACCGCCCTCCTCTCGTTAGATTCTTTGTCTCTATTGTGGGAGCCATCCCCCACTTCATGGCGCATCACCATCCTTTATGCTTGCAGTTTCCTATATTGGGTGTTGGTGTTCTACCTTAACTGGCTGACATTCTAAGCACTTAGCTAAATAATCATCTATGTCCTTTTTTAATCCAGGCCAATAGAATTGTTTCCTAGTGGCCGTGATCGTTTTCTGATAACCCAGATGGCTAGTGTATGGTATCTTGTGTAGTTCATCCATTATGAACCTATTCAAGTCGTCACAACTTGGGATATACAATATGTTTCGATAAGTCAGTAGACCTCCATCAAACATATGGTAGCCTTCATACTTTAGCCTTGTGGGCTCTTGCTTCAGGTACGATGTCATGGTCTTGAAGAATGCATCTGTTTCTTGTGCATTCCTGATTCTTTACTTGACATTCATTTCATAGGTACTCACCGCTGCCAGGTGAATTGTTTTCATACTTATGCTAAGGGCATCAACCACCCTATTTTCCTTTCCTTTGATATGTTTGATTTCGAAATCAAACTCGCTAAGGAGAGTCATCCAACTAGCTTGTCTAGCTTTGAGTTTTGGTTGATCAAATAGGTACCTCAACCCACAGTGGTCTGTCATAAGTACAAATCTCCTACCCAGGAGGTAATGCCTCAACATTTTTAAATCATGCACTATTGCAGCCAACTCTAGATCATGGATCACATAATTGATTTCATGCTCATTCAATTTTCTGGATTTGTGGAAAATTACGCATCCGTCTTGCATAAGGACTCCTCTGAGTCCTTCCTTTGAGGCATCTATACACACGAGGTAGTTGTTATCAGGATCTGCGATCTTCAGTAGGGGGAATGGGTCAGAAGGTATTTCAGTTCCTGAAACCTTTCTTCACACTCTTATGTCCAGGTGAATTTAACCCCCTTCTTCTGGAGGGCGGTGATTGGACAACCAATCCTATAAAATCCTTTTATGAACCTTCGATAATATCTTGCTAAGCCCATAAATAATCTGATATCTAAAACATCCTTTGGAGTAGGCCATTCCATGATAGATCTGATCTTGTCAGGGTCTATTGCTGCCCCTTCTTTAGATATAACATGGCCGAAGTAATGTATTTTCTTCTAGAAAAAGCCACACTTGTTAAAGTTAGCGTAGAGCTGATGCTCTCTTAGTACTTGAAGTACACGTCTAAGATGTTCTTCATGCTCCTCTCTATTCTTGGAGTAGATTAAGATATCATCAATTAAAACCAATACAATTCTATCCAAGAATTTGTTGAGTACATTGTTTATCAAGCACATAAAAGTGGTAGGGGCATTGTTTAATCCAAATGACACTACCACAAATTCATAGTGACCATATCTTGTCCTGAAGGCGGTTTTGTGGATGTCTACATCCCTTATTCGGACTTGATGGTATCCAGATCTCAAGTCAATATTTGAGAAAATGGAAGCACCCCCTAATTGGTCGAACAAGTCATTGATTCTTGGCAAGGGGTACTTGTTCTTTATGGTTGTCTTATTGAGTTGTCTATAATCTATGCACAGTCGAAGTGTGCCATCTTTCTTCTTCACAAACATGATTAGTGTTCCCCATGGAGATACACTGGGTTGAATGTAGACTTTGTCCATCATTTCTTTTAATTATAGCTTGATCTCAACTAGTTTAGGTGCACTCATCCTATAGGGTGTCCTATACACTGGCACTGCTCCTGGTGCATGTTCTATCGAGAAGTCAATGTCTCTTCTCGGGGGTAGACCCGATATCTCTTTTGGAAACACATCTCTATACTCCCTTAATAGGGGGTGGTCTTCTAGGTTTGGTCTGTCATCCTCAATAGTCTTGATCCAGGTGGATATCGGTGGCCACCCAGCTTTTCCAACTCGCTCAAAACAATTTTGTGGCAGTTTTGGAAATTTACTATTTTTAGCAGTTTTAATTTCCGAGGCCATTTTTAGGGCCTAAATGAAGTTTTTTTGGGTTCGAGATTATCAATGATAGTCGAAGGAATGATTTCCTCCCCTAAATGAATCTCCTCAATGATACCTTTCCAACTAGCTATCGTGCGCTCCAAACGAGGATCGTATTCCAAAGTTACACCCTCGGGAAGTTGATACACCAAACTACCCAAAACGGGGTCCAGAAAATTGTTGGCTTTTCATCTTTTGGGGTTAGGCTTTTGGATTTTCTTTATGATAAAAAGGCCTTTGGAGCTTCTTTGTAAAATCATCTTCTTGCAAATGCGAGTAGCGGACACATCTCTTCTCATAGATAAGCTACCACCATTCTAGCGAGTCTTTCACTTTGTATTATTACAGTCTTTGTACATTTTCGCTCATTAATAGAAAATTGTGTATTATTGTATCTCTGTGTTTATGGTTGCATCTATGATACATTTATGTTATATTATTGGATATTCAGGATATCTTTGTACATTGATTTAATATATCTCCACTCTCATTTCATGCCGAAAATAATCCAGATTTCAGAGCACCAAGATATCCCCTCGCAAGATCTTTGGGTTCTTTCATCCCCCTATACTTACATATGACCGTGGGCTATCAATGGACGTCAAGACAACATGTGCCAAGATGACCACCACGCGAATCCTCTGGAGTGGCAAACGTATGAAGTTCACGATCCGACGCCGCGTTTCCTCAGGGATTTTGACGACCCTGATTTACTTCGGGACTTCGACGTTCAGGAGTTTCAAATGTTTCTACACCCTTTTCCTCCAAAGTACTCTGTACCTGGAGTTATAGATCGAGCGACACACATCCATTGGGATCAACGGTTATGATCTTCCTCAGGACTTCGACGTTCGGGAGTTCTGAGCAGTCCAACTCTTTTTCCTCCGAAGTGCTCCATACCCAAAGTATCAGATCAGGCGCCACATGCCCATCTAAATCAACGACTCGGGTCCACTTCGACGTTCAGGAGTCCCAGATGCTCACACCACCTTTTCTCCTGGAGTGATTACACCTAAAGTTAATGATCTATTTACGCGTGTCTCTTTCAAATCGACGATCATGATTGCTTTGGGAGTTCTCAACTCTTGTGACCCCACTTTCCTCCGTTGTGGCTATCTTTTGAAATGGAGGATCTACTAACACCTATCCTCCACTCATGGATGACTCAGATGAACTTCGAATCTCCGAATTTCGGGAGTTCTTGTTCAACACATCCCCTTTCCTGCCGGAGTGACTTTCCTCCGAAGTGTAGGATCTAACGACACTTGTTCCTTTGGCTTGGATGACTCATATTTTCTTCGGCTCTTCAGGCTTCGAGAGTGTCAACCTCTCCACAATCACTTTCTCCTAGAGTGCTTACACCCGAAGTTGACGGTCCATCGACGTGTGTCTCCGACAGATCGATGACTGCAAATCACTTCGACTCTTCAGGCTTCAAGAGTTTCAACTTATCCACACTAGCTTTCTCCCGGAGAAATTAAACCCGAAGTCGATGATTTGTCAACACATGTCCTTTCTCTCAGATCGATGACATAGACAGACTCCGTTACTCCATGGATTTCTGAAGGAACTCGTGACTATCCACCAAGCAACTTTTCTAGGTCTGACGGTCATGATCCGACCAATACCGATTTTCTCACCGATCGATGGTTCACAGTGATTGCGGGGCCCCAACGTGCAGACTCTTTATCAGAGAGCTCAACCTTCACAATCTGAAAAGTACTCATCCAACTTGGTCTAAACGGGGTCGTTGATCTTCCACCCCAACGAGATCAACGACGTTGGTGAATTGCGGGTCGCAAACTAGCACATCCGCTATATTCACCTTCGCACTCTGCAATGATTCCCAACCATCGATTTAATCGAGCAGCTGGTGTTTGATTCGTTAGCTCCAATAGGTCTCTGAGATGATCTGACCACTAGGATAACTTCTCCTCCCGATGAATGATTCACATCCATCACCGCTGTCAGGTTCTTAAGTCATCTACGACTCTCGTTACTCCGGTAGTTCAGGTAACTGTGACTATCGTGAAGTTTGACATCTCCGAGCTTCAAACTCTCGAAGCTCAGAAGCCTTCATGAGCTAACTCATTTTAGCGTAGGGTTCCTAGACCCAGGTCACATGGAGCTTTAGATGACTCTTGGGCTATGAGCTCTACTCTTTAGCCGGGTTTTGACTAAGGTCGTGGGTGCGAATTCAAGAATTTTCTGACTACTGGTTTGAAGGAAACACCTTCCTAGTTTGCAACCTTAAGTTTCGATACTGGGCGAGGTAAACTCCTGAGGTTACCATGACGATAGCAGTGCCAAGAGGCTTTCTTCGATTTCGGAGCTGTGAGGTAGCTCTCTGGGGAAAACACCTTATAGAGCTAAAATGGGGCACACGAGAAAACTAGAAGCATAAGTCCTCAAGGAAAACAACGTATATACAAAATTTAACCTTTTCAGTGTAGAACCATATACATATAAGTAAATACACGGATGAAACTATTAATTTCCAATTTAACGCATAAAGTATAGAAACATTTATCAAAACTAGACAACGTGAAGCAACTGCTTGAAAGGGTGCCTGTTTCCACCCAACCATAGGCTCAATCACTCCTAACGGATTTACCACTAGCCACCCCCAAGCTAGACCACGATGCTTTTTTATTGGATATCTTCTTCTGGCGTAGAAATAAATAGAGATGAAGGTTACTCTCCTTCTCCCGTCTTAGTCTCTATTTCCTGCGATCAAAACACACTCTTTTTCACAATTCTTCCTCGAGTCCCAGAGATCCTATGCTCGTCCTTGCACTCTTCGCAGATTTTTCCTCTCTGTCTCCCACACTTTCCTTTCTTTCATTTCATAGCAAGATTTCCTGTGGCCCTAATTCCCAGTTCGTGGTCAGGTTTGGAAGTCTTACAGATGGGCGGTCTGCCCCATCCCCTCATTAACTCTTAAGGAGGTCTTCCCACCTACCAGCCTGACCATAATTCATTCCTGGGTAAGAGGGTTGCTTTGATCCTAAGAAATTAAATCCAACATAGTATTGGTTCGGTAGAGGTTAACATAACCATTCCTGGTCCCCTCCACCACCTTTTCATAACATTCGTGGTCTCTCTTAGCACATCCCCTTTCCAGCAGTCATGCAACACATATACATTTTCTATTAAAATAACATAATTACATTCATTGACCTTTTATACAAAGGTCCATCAAATCAAACATTCACATCTTTGAGTTTTCCATAGTTGATTGGCCAATATAGTTATATTTACAAACTGAGGGAAACAGGGTGCCACAATTCCTTCGCCCTTAAAGGAACATTATCCTCGATGTTCTATCTATCAACATGATATGTATGTATAGGAGTAAACAAAATCTGATATGCATGTCTGATGGCATCCTCGATTTCCCACGTAGCCTCATCTGGGCCAAAGTGTTTCCACTGCACCTTGACATGTGCAATGGTTCGGTTCCTGAGTGAGGTTTCCTTCATGTCTAGTATGCTTTGAGGTTCTGGTAGAAATTCTCCCACTGGCTCCACCTGGTTTACAGACAAGTCAATTATATGATTAGAGTCATGTACATATTTCTTCAATAATAAAATGCTAGCCTATAGGCTATAGGTCCCACTCTATCTAAGACTTCAAAGGGTCCACAATACCGAGGTGCCAGCTTGGCACAAGATCGCATTCTCAGGGAAATCTTCCCGGGTCTAACTCCGAGATAGACATGGTCTCCTGTCTTGAACTATCTAGGGGTTCTCTTTCGGTCGACGTAGCTCATCTGTCTATCCTGAGAAATTTTTTAGATTTCGCTTTATCTGAATCACTTGTTGCTCCATTTCTTTCATCATGTCTGGTCTGATTGAAATTCTATCCACTGGTTTACTCCAGCTAATGGGAATTTTGCATTGTCTACCATAGAGGGCTCCAAAAGGACTCATATTTAGTGACTCTTGATAACTGTTGTTGTAGGCAAATTCTAGCAATGGTAAGTAGTCTTCCCATTTCTTAAGTTGATGCATTACATGCATCCTTAACATGTCTTCTAATATTTGGTTTACTCTTTCTGTCTGTCCATCAGTTTGGGGGTGATAGGTTGTGCTAAAAAACAATTTAGTCTCAAGACCAACCATCAAGGAATTCTAAAAGCTTGAAGTGAATTTTGTGTCTCTGTTGGATATAATCTCTCTAGGCATGCCATGCAATCTGAATATCTCCTTCATGAAAATGTTGGCAATATCTATTGCCTTGCAAGTCGACTTGACAGGAACGAAGTGAGCAGACTTACTCAATTTTTCCACCACTACCATGATGGCATCGTTATGCTTAGTCGATCTTGGTAATCCAGTGATGAAATCCATGGAAATGGTTTCCCATTTGCATTTTGGAATTGGTAGGGTCTGTAACAACCCTGCTGGGTGTCGGTGTTCTGCCTTAACTTGTTGGCATTCTAGGCACTTAACTAGATAGTCGATTATGTCTTTTTGTATTCCAGGCCAATAGAAACGTTTCCTAGTGGCCATGATCATTTTCTGATATCCTGGTTGACCAGTATATGGTCTCTTGTGTAGTTCATCCATTAGGAACTTCTTCAAGTCGTCACATCTTGGAATATACAATTTGTTTCTATAGGTTAGTAGGCCTTCATTGAGCATCTGATAGACTTCATACTTTAGCCATGTAGGCTCTTGCCTTAGGTATGAGGTCACGGTCTTGAAGAATGCATCTGTTTCTTGTGCATTCATGATCCTTTCTCTGATATTTTTTTCATAGGTGCTTACTGTTTCCAAGTGAATCATTTTCATACTTCTGCTAAGGGCATCTAAGACCCTATTTTCCTTTCCTTTTATGTGTTTGATTTCGAAGTCAAACTCACTAAGGAGAGCCATCCACCTAGCTTGTCTAGCATTGAGTTTTGGTTGATCAAACAGGTGCCTCAACTCACAATGGTCTGTCATAAGTACAAATATCCTACCCAATAGGTAATGCCTCCACATTTTTAAAGCATGCACTATGGCGGAAAACTCTAGATCACGGGTCACATAATTGATTTCATGCTCATTCAATTTCCTAGACGTGTAGAAAATTATACATTCCTCTTGCATAAGGACTCCTCCAAGTCCTTCCTTGCAGACATCTGTACACATGAGGAAGTCATTATCAGGGTCTGCAATCTTCAACATGGGTGCATTGGTTATAAGGTATTTCAGTTCTTGAAATCTTTCTTCACATTCTGATGTCCAAGTGAATTTAACCCCCTTTTTCTGGAGGGCAGTGATTGGACAACCAATCTCGGAAAATCCCTTTATGAACCTTATATAATATCTCGCTAAGCCCATAAAGGATTTGATATCAAATACATCCTTTGGGGTAGGCCATTCGATAATATATCTGATCTTGTCAGGGTCTACTGCTACCCCTTCTTCAGAAATGACATGGCCCAAGTAATGCACTTGCTTCTGGAAAAAGTCAAACTTGCTAATCTTAGCGTAGAGTTGATGTTCTCTTAGTACTTGAAGTACAAGTCTAAGATTTTCTTCATGCTCTTATTTATTCTTGGAGGAGATTAATATATCATCAATGAAAACATATACAAATATGTCTAGGAATTTGTTGAGTACATTGTTCATCAAGCACATAAAAGTGGTGGGGGAATTTGTTAGTCCAAATGGCACCACCACAAATTCATAGTGACCATACCTTGTCCTGAAGGATGTTTTGTAGATGTCTTCATCCTTGATTCGAACTTGATGGTATCCAGAACTCAAGTCAATTTTTGAGAAAATGGAAGCACCCCCTAATTGGTCGAACAAGTTATCGATTCTTGGTAAGGGGTACTTTTTCTTTATGTTTGCCTTATTAAGTTGTCTATAATATATGCACAGTCGGAGCATGCCATCTTTCTTTTTCACAAATAGAGCTGGTGCTCCCCATGGAGACACACTGGGCCGGATGTATCCTTTTTCCATCATTTCCTTTAGCTCTAGCTTGAGCTCGACTAGCTCGGGTGTACTCATTCTATAGGGTGTCCTAGACACTGGCACCACTCTTGGTGTAAGTTCTATCGAGAAGTCAATGTATCTTTCCTTTCTTCTGAGAATGTGAGCTAGTTTTTCTACTAGAAGATCCTTCGGAGTTGTCCATCCCCTTTCTAGAGGACTCTCCCGATGAGTGTTCCCTGCCTCCAGGTTGGGCCTTCCTCAAGGTACTTCTCCCAGTGTGGCCACTTATGGGACCACATTTTCGTATTTCAGGTGGATTTTGACTTCTCTCGGTATGTCATCGATCCACATGGTTGGTTGCAGGTCCATGCTGTAGCTGCCTTTGTATATTGGATAAGATTTGCAGCAAGACTGCATTGATTTCTGTTTGTTTCTCTCGCTCCTTTATTAATCTCTCCTTGTCATCCATAAGGCTTCTTACAATTTCAACTAGATTCGGAGGGGTCTCCACCGCCCTCCTCTCGTCAGAATCGTCGTCTCTATTGTCTGATCCATCCCCCATTTCATAGCACATCACCATCCTTTAGACTTGAAATTTTCCCGTGATTCACTGACTGCTGGAGTGTTGAAAAAACACTTACTATTAGCCAACAATCTATTAGTTTATGAACAACATACAATTCAAATTTCTTAAACACACACACACAATAAAAAGTTTTATTCTTTCCCTCAGTAAAATTTTTAACCAGACTCTTTACAAAACTAGTAATATGACGTGTCACCCTTAAGAGTTCTTTAAAAAATAGTTTTTAAGTGACTCGTCCATGAGCCCAAGCAGGCCAAGTGTTGTAACCATGATCTGATACCAATTTGTAGCACACCCATGGCAGAGACTCATATTTTTTCCCTTGTTAGGGGAATCAAAACCCCCATTCGGGGTCTCTATTCCATTTTTCTCTTACAGATATTTCCAACCACGATCTCCATGCTCCGAAACAAGATCAAAGCAGGTAGATATTCCCTCCCATGATCTTCAGGTTCTTTCATCCCCCTATACTTACATATGATCGTGAGCTATGACCGGACACCAAGACAATAGACACCAAGACGACCACCATGCGAATCCTACAGAGTGGAAAACCTTTGAAATTCACGATCTGACATCGTTCGTCCTCAGAGATTTTGACGACCCTGATTTACTTTAGGAATTTGATGTTCAGGGGTTTCAAACCTTCCTACACCTTTTTCCTCCGAAGTAATCTGTACCTAGAGTTACAGATAGAGCACGATAGATCGCTTGTGATCAACGATTATGATCTTCTTCGAGACTTTGACATTCGGGAGTTCCGAACACTCCAACTCTTTTTCCTCCGAAGTGCTCCATACCTGAAGTACTAGATCAGGCGCCACACGTCCATCTAAAACAACATCTCGGGTCCACTTTGGGACTTCAGCGTTTGGGAGTCCCGAATGCTCACACCACGTTTTCTCCCTAAGTGATTTCACTTGAATTCAATGATTTTTCGATGCATGTCTCTTCGGGAGTTCTCAACTCTCGTGACCCCACTTTCCTCTAGAGTGGCTATCTTCTAAAATGGAAGATCTGTTGACACATGTCATTCGCTGACAAGCAACTCAGATGAAATCTGACTCTCTAGCCTTCGAGAGTTCTTGTTCAACACATCCCCTTTCTTCTCGGAGTGACTTTCCTCCGAAGTGCAGGATCTAACGACACCTATCCCTTTGGATTGGATGACTCAGATCTGCTTAGACTCTTCGAGCTTCAAGAGTGTCAACCTCTCCACACTCGCTTTCTCTCGGAGTGCTTACACCCGAAGTTGACGATCCATCGACGCATGTCTCCCATAGATCGACGACTGCAAATCACTTCGACTCTTCGGGCTTCGAGAGTTTCAACTTCTCCACACTCGCTTTCTCCCAGAGAGCTTACACCCAAAGTCGAAAATCTGTCGACACGTGTCCTTTCTCTCAGATCGACAGTATAGACAGACTCCGTTACTCTATGGATTTCCAAAGGAACTCGCGACCATCCACCTAACAAATTTTCTAGGTTTGACGGTCATGATCCGGTCAATACCGATTTTCTTGCAAATTGACGGTTCACAATGATTGCGAGGCCCCAATGTGTACACTCTTTATCAGAGATATTAGCCTCTGCAATATAAAAAGTACTCGTCCAACTCAGTCTAATCGGGGTCGTTGATCTTCCACCCCGACGAGATCAATGACGTTGGTGAATTACGGGCCGCGAACTAGCATGTCCACTAATTTCACCTTCACGCTCTGCAATGATTCCCAACCATTGATCTAATCGAGCGACTGGTGTTTGATTCGTTAGCTCCAATGGGTCTCTAAGTTGATCTAATGATTGGGATAACTTCTCCTCCCGATGAACGACTCACATCCATCTCCACTGTCAGGTTCTTAATTCATCTACGCCTCTTGTTACTTCAGTAGTTTGGGTAACTGTGACTATCGTGAAGTTTTACATCTTAGAGCTTCAAACTCCCGAAGCTCCGAAGCCTTCATGAGCTAACTCCTTTTAGCGTAGGGTTCTTATACCTAGGTCACATGGACCTTTAGAGGACTCTCAGGCTATGAGATCTACTCTTTAGCCATGTTTTGACTAAGGTTGTGGGTGCGAATTCAAGGTCTTTCAGAGTACTGGTTTGAAGGAAAAACCTTCCTAGTTCTCAACACCTTAAGTTTCAATACTAGGTGGCGTAAACTCATGAGGTTACCATGACCGTATCAGTGCCAAGAGGCTTGCCCCAATTTCGGAGCTGTGAGGTAGCTCCCTTGGGAAAACACCTTCGAGAGCTAAACTAGGGCACACGGGGAAAACATAAGCACAAGTCCTCAAGGAAAACAACGTATATACAAAATTTAACCTTTTTAGTGTAGAACAATTTACAGATAAGTAAATACATGCATGCAAATATTAATTCCCAATTTAACGCATAAAGTATAGAAACACTTACCAGAACCAGACAATGTGAAGCGACTGCTAGAAAGGGTGCTCGTTTCCACCCAACCATAGGCTCAGTCACTCCTAACGGATTTACCACTAGCCACCCCCGATCTATACCACGATGCGTTTTGATTGGATATCTTCTTTCGACCCATAAATAGATAGGGACGAAGGTTAATCTCCTTGTCCCGTCTCAGTCTCTATTTCCCGCGATCAGAACACACTCTTTTTCACAATTCTTCCTCGAGTCCCAGACCTCCTACGCTTGTCTCTACACTCTTCGCATATTTTTCCTCTCTGTCCCCCACGCTTTCCTTTCTTTCATTTCCCAACAAGATTGCGTGTGGCCCGAATTCCCAGTCCGTGGTCAGGTCTGGAATCCTTACAGATGGTCGGTCTGCCCCATCCCCTCATTAAATCTTGAGGAGGTCTTCCCACCTACCATCCTGACTGTAATTCAGTCCTGGGTCAGAGGGTTGTTTTGACCATGAGCAATTGAATCCAGCATAGTACTGGTTTAGTGGAGGTTAACGCAACCATTCCTAGTCCCCTCTGCCACCTTTTCATAGCATTCATGGTCTCTCTTAGCACATCCCCTTTCCAACAGTCAGGCAACACATATCCATTTTCTATTAAAATAACAAAATTTACATTCATATACCTTTTATACAAAGGTCCATCAAATCAAACATTCACACCTTTGAGTTTGCCATAGTTCCTTGGTGAATATAGTTATATTTACAAACTGGTGGAAATAGGGTGTTAAACTCACCTGAAGTGATGCAGGTCACGATCCAAGGGTTCTATGGGGTAGGTGATGCGCATGAAACCAAGTGGAATGTGGCTTGTTAATATTGGATCACGTCACCAGGGATGATGTCACTGTACCTCGTCACCTTGGGCTGACAGTCTTCTACATTCCTCAGATCTCATGGTTGAGATCCAGTCACGTAGACCTATAGATCTACAACTCTGGTTGCCTCGGGGTTTCGATGTTCGGGAGTGTTGCGATGCAAACTCCTCTTACCTTCAGAAGCGTCCATTCTCCGAATTAGAGGGACTAGTACCACACATTCCCGATATATTGATGGTTGGGAAAGGATCCGAAGGATCCCACGATCTATGTTGTTGGGTCCTTTGTGGCTCTGACCTTTAGGGTTTCGACCCTCGGTTTAATTGGTGAGATAGGTTCACCCAACCACATGGGGAATTTCTTAACACTGGTCAATATTACAGGATATCGAGTCTCCCGGTCACCTTTGGTTCGCGTAAGGCTAGTAAGGTCGGTCTTACTCCAAAGTCCTGGACTTCCGGAGCTATGAAGCCAGGGGAACATGGCTTCCTTAGGCTTAGCCCAAGGTTCCTGGGTATCGGTCATATGGGTCCTTTCAAACAAATATCTTCTGCTCATCTTCTAAACGAAGAGACCTCCTCTTTTCAAGGCTTCAACTTCGCTACCCCTCCTGAGCATTACCATCAAAGGGTTAAGGACTTAGGTTTGGAATTCTAGTTGCACGAAAAAGGGGTCTGGAAGAGGTATCCTCTTTGGACAAATGGTTTCAGGTCGACAAGATATCTCCTATCTCAACCATATTAACAACTTATGCCCCAGGAAGCCTCCATAGTTAAGCTGGGCATACAGTTTATCAGTTGGAAGTATGAGTTCACAAGGAGATGAGAGAATACACATAACATATCCATTTCACACAGAATACATTTATAAATGCACATATGTATAATTTCAAGTATTCATCCATCATTCCAGTTCAAAAAATAAAGCAGGGAAAATACTTATCAGAACCAGACAATGTGAAGTGACTGCTGGAAGGGGTGCTCGTTTCCACCTAACCATAGGCTCAGTCACCTCAAACGGATTTACCACTATCCACCCCCGAGCTGGACCATGATGCTCCACAACAAAATATTTTCTTCTGAATCAACCACAGTAGAGACGGAGGTTAGTCTCCTCCTCCAGCAGGACCTTGGCAATGGTTTACATGATACCAAGCAAGGAGGACCGACCTCATTTATAAGATTGTATCATAACCTTCTCCACCAGTTCCTATGACCATAACACTTATTTCCAGTTCTTCTTTGAACTCGATATATTCGCCTCTCGTCTCTGCACTCTTCACAAGCCTCCTTCTGCCCACGACACCTCCCTTTCTCACCTCTTTCAACAAGGTTGCGTGTGGCTCGAATCCCCAGCCCACGGTCAAGTTTGGAAGCCTTACATATGGGTGTTATGCCCCATCCCCTCATTAACTCTTGAGGAGGTCTTCCCAACTACCAGCCTGACTGTAATTAATTTATGGGTCAGAGGACTATTTTGGTCATGAGCAATTAAATCCAGTAAGTACTGGTCTGGTGAAGGTTAACACAACCATTCCTAGTCCCCTTCACCATCTCTTTGTATATCATTCATGGTCTTTCCAACTACACCCCCCTTCCAACAGTCATGGAATTCCTATCCATTTTCTAGTAAATAACAAGATTTACATTAATTTACCTTTCATACAAAGGTCCATCAAATCAACATTCACACATATGGATTTTTTCATAGTCTCTTAGCCATTATAGTTATATTTACAAGCTAGGGGAAATAGGGTGTTACACACTTGTATGTATGGAAGCCCGCTCTATCACCACATTTTGGATCCATTGTCAGTGTATCCACCACACTAACTAACTTCTGGAAGCCAGATGGGTCTTTCACCATGTGGTACAAGTCATGTATTGTGGCAGGTAATCACCCTAATATTTGAGGCATTTAAACATGTTGTATTTGAGCTACTTTTGATTATAGAATGCATGCTTGGACATTATGATTTTTACCCTGTTTCATCTTGGTGAGTGTCATATATTTCCTAGTAAGTGGCCAACTTTTGTGGAAGGGTTACAACTAGGGGTCCCTTGAGAGATCATCGTCCCATTCCCAACCATACTTACCACTTTTCACTCATTACACTCCCATCATATTACCCTCTTCTATGCCCCTTGACTCTATTGACCCAAGAAGGGAATGTACCTCATTTCATGGGAAGAAGGGTTTGAAGGCCCAGGGGGATGGTTACTGGAAAAATATAAGAGCCTAAAATATAAACCTTCTAGATGCTCAACTAGTCAGGTCTTGAGAACGATGAACTGCTCCTCTTGAAATAATTGAAGACCTACATAATATCAAACACAATAAATATCTCACTTGAACATAAGACCAACACAAGTGTGTTACAATGCTTTACATGGTTACCCCTATGACACTTTGTGGATCTCTTTGTTCAAGTGACACTGTGTTACTGCCCCCCAAGCTAATCAATTCACTATTGGGAGTGCACACGTGTTTGGATTATTGATTAGTTAATAAATGGCAATAAATGGGCTTGGAAAAAGGTTGCATTGAGGAAGAAGATGCAACACACCCCCTACAAAGGCACCTATAAATGAGACAATATGAGCCCTTGTATGCCATGAAACTCATTGACCTATGAAGTCTACCCCCTATCCACGCCATCACCCACTACATGACCTTGAAAGGGAATCCTTGGAAGCATCCCCTACTTGAGGGTTTTGGTCTACCCAATAGGAATTTTATGACACCTCTCCCATACCTAAACTTGGTCAATTGTATAGGGTCTTGGAGAATTTGTTTGATTTGATGAGGTAGTTTTGATGCACATGTTTCGGTGGCTTGTTTACTAGATGTGGTTTTCACTTGTCATGATATTTTGACTTGATATCCTTGGAGGGAATGCTTATTTGTTTTGCAGGACCTTAGTTGGTGGACAATTTTGGAGGAATAACTTGAGCTTCCATGGGGATTGAAGCCCACAAATTAAATGCCAAGGGCCCGCATGTCAGATCACGACGACTTGCCTTTGGAGGCCTAGAAGACACCTTGGACGACATAACCTAGCCCTCACATGCCAAACAAATTGCCTAGGAGGGGAAAAACGTCACTTCTTGAGGCTCGACGTCACCTAGGGCTAGGGTTTGTGGCGATGGAGGTATTGTGCATTGACAATTGGCATGATTTGAATGTAGGAGACATGGATTGATCCTATCACATGAAGAGGAGTCTCTAGGAGCCCCAATGACCTCCATTTTCTTCTCCAACGACTTGCTCAAAGTGTCAAAACGTCTCTTAAAGGGACAACATCATCTTGTTTTAGGGTTTTCCTTGTGTAGATTTAAATTTTAGTTGAATTGTTTAGTATTATTTGTGTAAAGGGGCACGATTAGGGTTGTTGACCCTTATGTTGTGGTTTACCCTAAAATTATGTGGACAAACATAACATTTTGTATAAATAGAGATGAACTCTATTTCATTTTCACAACATAGCTCTCCCTTGTGGAGAAGGATACTTAGCTGAAATTTTCGCTATTCTTGGAGCATTTCATCTCTCTCTTGCAATTGTTATAGTTTTCTCTTGCTATTGGTGGATAAAAGTGGTGCGCTGCACTTGGAGGCTTTTTCTTATGCTTATGGATGGAATTTTGTTGGTCACTTAAGGTTTGAATCTTGCATCTATTTGGAATTGGTAAGGATATTTTGCATTTATTGTTTAAAATTCTTGCTTCTTCCATGATTGTTAGTGGATGAACCCTTGGAGGATTATTAGGGCATATAACCTCCCCAAGATTCATTTATTTGCTTGTGAAAGGTCATTAATTTCAAGATTGCTTAGAGAACTACAAGGACATACATCCTCCAAGTTCACCTTTGTTTGTTTTCACAAACCCTAGGGAGTAAAAGGGCTTACATCCCTAGGTTCTTTGTGGATCAATCTCATATATGCAAGGTTATATTGTTGCTTAAGGTTTTTCTAAGAGAAGTAAAAGGGCTTACACCATCTTAGCATTTACTAGTCGACCAAGCTTGCCTTGGGGAGTAAAAGGATACACCCACAAAGACTTAGCCTAGTATTTAGATTCTTTGACTCCATAACCCAATAGTAAGGCACTAATCATTTTCATTTTTCATTTTTCATTGGAGAAATAAAATTGTTGCATTGGAATACGTGAAAATACGAAGGGATCAACTTATTCAAATTGTTTTCTTTCTTTGATGTTCTAGGCTTTTTATTGCCCATAGGGTGTCTCAATTGGCTAAATGTTTCTTATTTATGTTATAAATTTATGCTACAGCCATTAGGACTGCAACAAACTCTCTTTTTCAAGCTCAATCTCTCACTCTTTTACCGTTGGAATTAGTTGGAAAGTTGCTACTGTTAATCTACTTGATGTTGGCTATTGTTGGGAAATATTTTGGCTGATTTCTTGAGGTAAAAGTTTATGTTGTAGCAAATCACTGCTACAGCCACTTGGCTGTCATAAATATACTCCAAAAACTTATCTTTATAGCCATATAAATACCACTAAAGTTGTGCTAAAATGTTGAGAATTCATCTACATGTTTTGTGCTTCATACCTCAACTAATCTTTGATGCTTTAAGTGGTTTGATCCGCAGTAGTTACTTGATTTCATTGTTGATATATATTTTTGTTTATTGCTGCAATTAGGGACAAAAAGATTAACTTGCTTGTCCACCTAGCATATACTGTGAATAATTGGTTTCTCTTGTGTCTTAGGCAGGTACAAACACTGTTAGCAGGTACCCAAGGACTTGGAAACCTTAAACCTCTCCCGAGGCTCATTCTCAAGACTTATTCCATTTAGTAACTTGCCCTATAGGGGTTTCCATTCATACATCTCACTTTCCATTTAATTCCCCCCTAGGGTCACCAGGATTCCCCCCTTGAGGTGATTTTATCATCTATAAAGTGATGAGAATACCTGCCTAAGGTGACAGTGGGTAGGTGTTTTCAAATTTGTTGCCATTTGGTGGTTGGTTTGGGCTTTTCCCAACCTACAACTTGTGCAATAACAATGCCTCTTGTATTTTATATCATATATCTAGGCATTGTAAAGTGATTTGTTGGCATAGGAAAGTGATTTGTTACTACTTGTGGTGTTCCTTGTTAGTTATATCATAATATTCAGAGAAAAATAGATGAAATATAGCTACAAAAAGCAAATAAAAAAGCAAGATAAAAGGAAATGTAGTTGTGCAAAGAAAAAAACATAACTAGATTTGGAAAATAACATCAGTAAGCAAACCTTTATTGATAATTAGAACTAAATGCAATATTCACTTGTCTCTTCAATGGTGTTGTTGGAGCCGCCTTTGTTTTTTCTAGCCTGTTTAAATTATTTATCTTAATGCTTGAAGTCGAAAGCTTGTTTTCGTTTTTTCTCTATCTCCCCCAAAGTTTCAGAAGTCCCATCATGCAAGCAACGATGATTATCATACTCTCAAGGCGAGTTCTATTTTTCGTTCAAATGATTTTCCCCTTTCTTACCTCGAGATTTCATATGTCGAGTGTTACAGATCACATAGTTCACAAGTCCCGAACAACAAAACGACGAAATAACTTTAAAGATTTACCCAGGTCAGTAGCGAGAGTAAAGATGTTCTAAACCGTGGCTAAGCATCATCGAGATTTCGTGTCTTGGCGTTTACTAACACCAAAAGTCTTACTGTCGTAATCCTGATATCCGAAGTCGCGAGACTCTTGTTTTACTCATGGTTCACAACTCGGTGTGTTGTTCCCTCAAAATCTCTACTTTCGAAGCCCCGAGTCACGAAGCCGCGATATATTGTAAAACAAACTAATTAAGCACTTAACCCAGTTTTATCTTTTAATTAAATGGATTACACCCTCGTGGTCTCGCGATTTTGAAACTCGGTATGCGCTCCTCCCAAAAGCTTTACCTTCGAAGCCCCGAGTCGCGAAGTCATGATATATTTTTAGAACATGATTAATTAAAACTGTTAATCCTAGTCGTGCTTTTATTAACTAAAACTAATTATCGTAGTCTCGGGTTTTAGAGGCTGGAAGGGTTAGAGTGAAAACTCCCGATGAACCAAATACCGAAAGATAAATTAACGTAAATAAAACCGGATTAATTAAGCTAAGCCAGTATTTCCCGTGTTCGATTCATGCATAGTCTATGAGGCAAATCTTAAATTTTCCTTGCGCCAACTTGCATTACGAACTGTCAAAATTTATGACATTAATTGAAAATGGGACGAATCGACAAGAAAGGATTTGATTTTTATTGCTAAATTTGTTTTTAAGAATGATTTGACTGTTATGTTCCTAAGGACAACCTAGTTTTAAATGGTCGAAGACATAGATATTTTACTTATTGTCTCAAATTTCACTTCTATTCAACACAGAGCAGACTTTTCGTGAGAAAACTAATTTATGTATGTATACATATTTTTATCGCAGGAGAGCTAAAGCAAAATCCCCTGTCATGGCTCCGCGAAAAGCGTCTAAAGTCACTGTTGAGGTTTCGGGACAAGGTTCAGACAACGTTTCTGATACTTCACCTCAAAGTGTTGACTCTGTCAGGACCTGGTCATTTATCACTGAAGTTCTACAGTCCGAATTGGTAGATGTTTCGGATGATTCCAGTGGAAATGAAAAAGACAACCTGATCACCAAATATAAGATCATCGTTCAGGCTGGAATGCATAAAGTAGCGGCTAGGCCATGCCTACTCCCTTACTACGATATGGTCCGGTGGGCATTAGACCATGTGGATATACCAACCAGAACCATCGTCAACGAGCAGAGGGTCACCATCGGGACTTTCAGACCCAAACAGTTGTAGGCTGTGTACAAATTGCCAACCGTGTCAGACCTTACATACAATGCCGAATTATTGGAAAATTTCAAATAGAAGGAATGTGTGCAATATGACAAGACTATGTCCAGTTTAATCAAAGACTGGGTCTCACACCTTGCGAAGTTCAGGGCAGACAGTAATGGTATATATTCAATAGCTTCTCTAGAACCAAAGTTCAAATATATCACTATGATGACCTGCAGATTATATGGGAGAGAGGACACCACACATTTTTTCCTTCAGTGGGTGCCTCTAATTCACCAGGTCGTCGAAGGTTGTTCCTTCGACTAGGCTAAACTACTGTCTGATAGTTTGACCAGTCGAGTTACAGAGTATCGAGCGCAGAGGGAAAGCATAAAGATTGCTTCATTCTTTATGTCCGCGTATATCATGGACGCCGTGTGTTTTCTGACACATTTTCCCTTGATGAGCTGGAGCTGGACTCCATCAGAGGCTGAGCCCATCCACATCTACCATTCAAAGCTATGGGAAGACAAAGCCTCAGATTTTGTGTATGAAATCTTTAACTAGGTGATGGTACTGCTGCATATCACTATCTTCGGCCATCCACCACCTAGGATCTCAGACAGTATCGTGGTAAATCTGATCAGTATCGCCGACTGGTACGTGGAAGCATAATTTTCATATCTTAGCATTTTCGACGCTTCTGTTCCTCCGAATGCCTTGCCATTATTCATACTCGATAGGCTGGCTTGCTGTGAGGTTGCCAGACAAACTGTAATTGGTGGCATAAGCAAGGAGCTTAAGGGATATTCTAAAAAGGTATGGCCACCTTTTCCTATTCATCTACATTCATATTCTTTGTTAGATTTCGGGCATGCTAAAGCTGAGGCAACAACCCTGGAAGACCTGAAATTGGTTCATGTTGAATTCAAGAAGCACGATCCACATAGGGTCGTAAGTAATCACTTATCCAATTGCGGGCTAAAAAGGTTTTAACATGAAAATTTGCCCTTGGATGACATTTTCCGAGGCACGAGATCTTATGCCGATGTTTTGGCTCAGATACAAGCCCTGGCTCCAGAAGAAAGGGCCGATGTTTTAAAATTTCAAGAACATTGGCAGAGTTGTCTTCCCCCAGTATTGCGGGGTGAAAATCTAATAACAATAGAGGTGCAGCGAAAAGAAGTCGAAGTCTCAAAAGATTCGGCACCCAAACAAGAAGAACACCAGGACATGGAGGAACAAACTAGGAATCCGAAACCGGAAATAAAAACCCCCGATCCGCCGAAAGAGCAAACTCCAATTACCACTCCATGCCAGTCAGCTAAGCAAATCAGAGATCCCATCGCCTCCATTACTCCTTTACAGTCAAATCAAGGGAACATAGATGCAGGGTGGATTTTCAATGAGGAATTGAGACCTATAAGGATGGAAGAGCTCCCTCCAAATGAGTTCTTTTTTGATAAGAAGAGAAAAGCTGTGGTAAAAAGAGAATTCTATCAAGAAGAGGGATCAACAACCAAGAAGTTCAAGGTGTTGACCTATGGGAAATACAAGAAGAAATAAGAGTTTGTGACAGAAATAGCCGGGACATTAGGGGTGTATGCTACAACAAACCAATTTTCAGTCAGGGTTTTGAAAAATCAGCTGAAGCGAAAAAATCGCCTCATCAATGTTGGGTATGTGTTATATTCTTTGCATGTGTGTGTGTGTGGGTGCGTCAGATACGACAACTGCATCTGACGATCCATTCACCTAGATATCTGCCGTGTGCGCCAGGCGCTTTCCTAGGGGGGTCCCAGGGGGGGGCAACTATGCCCCCCTGGTTACGCGCAACGCCCCAATTTTTTTTTTTTTGGCGGTTTTTGCTATTTTTAACGGATTTTGCTATTTTTAGCTGATTTTTAAATTAATCCCGGATTAAGGGATTAGGGTTTTGGTATCTACGGAATACCTAAAAACATTGTATATATTGTATGGCGAATGGTGAAATTCGATATAATGAAAATAAGAAAGGTTTTCCCGGCTGAGGGTTTCCGGTAAAAATCTCTGTGTACTTTGTGTATGAGCCATTGATTAATTTCTATATTGCTTAAGAATCTATATGCATTGCTTTACTTCGCAGGTTTAAAACTTCCATGAGAAGCTAAACTAGCCACAGCAGAGGAGGCTGCCAAGGACCAGGCAAGCGCAGTAATAGAACAAGCGAGAATGGCCGACAAAAAGGAAATTGAGTTGTTCAAAGCTAAGATCGAACAAGCAGAGTTGGTGGTTCAGACTAGTCAGATACAGGTGGGCCAACATAAAGACTTGATTGAGTAGCTACAGGTTAGATTAGAGTTCGCCGAAAGTCAAATCATAAATATTGGGATATTCCAGTCCCAGGCTATGGAGATTCAGAGCAGAGTTTCTGCAGCCCAGTGAAGTTTACTTGCAAAGGTAGAGACTATTCGGGAAAATTGTCTTCTTATTGATCGAGTATCAGAAAACTTATCTGTCAGAGAGAGAGAAGCTGGAGTAGCTCAGGTCGCATTTCAAAAGGCTGTAATAGCTACAATAAACAATGAATCGATAAATAGTTCTGAGTTTTCCATTTCGGAACAGACCCAAGGTAATATTTTGCTGAAAGAATGGGAATGCAACATATCAGAAGGAAAATTGCAAGCGAAGAAGGTAAGGAAATCCTGTGAAGAGGCTTTCGGTTCCATAGATGGAAATCTGTTAGGAATTGATAGCGAGAGTGATGTTGAGGTGCTGAGACAAATGGATATGACGAAACTCTCGCTTGATATAAACGAAAAAGAAGAAAGAGATTCGGCCGAAATCTCACAAGTAACTATGGCAGACATAGTTCAAATAGACAAATGTATGATTAAACCAAGTGTGCAATTGTGCGCTATTGACACCTTAGACCTAAAGATGGAAGAAAGGTTGCCGCAATTAGTCAGAGATTGTTACACTTTTGAGGCCAATTGTCAAGCGGAACCTTCAAGGTTGATATCTCAGCTGGTAGAAAAATGTGTCACTTGTACCGACCATGTGAGAGGGCAAGATTCTAGTACCAAATAAAGATATAGGATAAAGAAATGAAACGATTGATCTCCTTCTCATTGTAACTGAAAAATCCTAGAACGATTGAGATTCCACCATATGTAAATCTGTATAAATATACAATAGAAGGAAAGAACAAAGGCTGGACTTTTTTGGGTCGATTGTAATAGAGATTTTTTCTTCCTCGAGAGTTAATACAAAGAAAATCCGAAGATTCTTGATTCCGTCAAGACTGTGTTATGAGTTTGTTTCCTTGTATTTCATATTTCATTTCATTTCATATATGTATCTGATGAATGTTTCGCTATAATTTAGTATAACCTCTACTATAGTGAATGACTTTTAGTTTTCTATATTGTTTACCGTTTTTCCTCTATACCGGCTATCAGCAGGTATAAGACCAATGAACATTTTAGATTTCTATACATATTTTATGCTTCATCGGGTTATTTCTTTCTTCTTCTGTTTATAAGTGAGATTCTCCCTTGATAGGAGCCTTACATGATAGATAGATTAATGTTTTCTTACATCTCACACACATTTATTAAAATATAACTCAGTTACGGGAAAGGGCCTTTGGTTTGCACCCTGTTTTCATTACCGGAGTTATAAACTCTCCTTTATACGACCAAATTGAGACAACATCTAAAATTTCTTTGAGATTTTCTTATCATTCTGTTCCTCTATGACTGTCCCTATGACAAGACAACCTAATATCCAACCCGGACTATCAGATCAAACACATATTGCCTTGAATATTTTTGATACTATTCTTAAAACAACCACTACCCGGGTCGAACTGGAATGTTCTTGGGTAGTGATCAAAAGGGACATAAACATCCAGGAACAGTTGGAAGCTAGACAACAACCTAGAAATCAACCATAGCTTCCCTTTCCGAAGGTTGACGTTTCTTCCTTCTCTATCCCTTACTCACTTTGGGATGCCTAGACACTGTGCTTTTAAGCCTTAAGTACAAACTCTGGAACAACAGGTGCAACCTCCAACATGAGAAAAGCTCCAAATGCAATAATATTCACTTAACAACCGATTACATAGATTCAACTACTATGTAAATTTTCTAATTGACCAAAACCCTAACCACTAGTGGACCTCCATAAATGAGCCCTCAACCACTAACTAGTGGACCTTCTTTAATGAGGCCACTTACATTTAGTGATTTTCTACTCTACTACCTCATGGGGCCTTATATAGTAAAGATGGAAAGCAATACATTAAGTAACAATCTATTACACTGGCTAGGGGACTTAGGGTGGGACTCTAACGTACATGGCTTTGCGAGGCTCGCAAAGAAATTACACAAAGTATGGAACAAAAATAATACAATTAGCACAAGTACAAAATGCACCTATTAGTGAAAAAAATATAGCAATTGACACATCTAAGAAACATAAATAGACTTTGAAGACAATTTAAGCACCATTACACCAAACATAGATAGGGATTGTCCAAAATTTATTGATAGAGCATTAATTGGAATGGAAGTTGAGCAACCTCCCCTTACAAAAAAGCCAAGAATGGAAGAAAATCAAGAAGCAACCAATCCATTGTTTCATCCAAAACCAATAATTGAAAAGACTCCAGCTAATCCTTTGTACAACCAAAAGATTGACTTTGAGATATCATTTTATATATTTTTAATTTTTTTTGAAAAGTCTACAACAATTTTGTATTTTGTAAATATTTTTAAAAATTGTTCCCATTTCTTTAGGTTGAAAAAGGTTTTGAGGTGAAAAGAGTTGTTGTAAGTATATATACACCTTAGCGCAAACCAAGTTTAGACTTAATATAAGTGTTGGTTGAAATATAGAGATTTGGACAATTCTCTGATCAAGAAAATGTAGTTAGAGCAATAATAATTATCTCTCTCTTGTTTAATCACTATATAAAGACAATGATACCATTATTGTAAGGTTGTAGAATAAGGGGATAAGAACATATAATAAAGTTTACGTGTTATTAGCTCTATGATCATTGGTTTCTCCCTTAGTTGATGTATTTCTTGATTATACATTAGACTCGATCTATCACTCTCTCTGCTCTCCCTTCTTATAAATTATCTCATAGTCATATCCCAACATTTTGGTGACCCATTTTTGTTGTTCAAGGGAAAAAATCCTTTGCTTCAGGAAGTATTTTAGGTTGCAATGATATGTTTTAATTTGGAAATGTTTCCTGAGCAGGTATGGACGCCAAATATCCACAACATGCAATATAGCCATCATTTCTTTCTCATCAGTTAATATTCACAAGTGCCTCTCACAAAGTTGTTTTCTAGTAAAGGATAATGGCCATCAATCTTGCATGAGTATTGCTCTGATGCCTTTACTAGAGGTATCACATTCCAAGAAAAAGGTCTTAGTCAAGTCTGGTAAAGCGAGTACTAGGGTTGTACACATAACATTCTTCAAATCCTAGAAGGCTTGTCACAGTGTCATTCGAATTGAAAGCATTTTTTTAAGCAAGGTTGTGAGGAGAATTGCAATCTTAACACATTTCCTTACAAACTTTCTATAATAACCAATGAAACCAATAAAACCTCTTAAAATTTTAAGATTTTTGGGATGGGATAAAACCTTCATCACTTCAATTTTCTTTGGATCTACATGTACACCATCATGACTAATAATAAGGCCCAAATATTCCACTTCAGGGACCCTAAAGGCACATTTGGACCTCTTGAGAAAGAGTTGACAATTAACAAGCAGTTGCAATCCCAATCCACATGGAAGACATGTGCATGCCTATTTTTACTGTAGATCATGATGTCATAAAAAAATACAAGGACAAAATGACGTAGAAAGGGTTGAAATATTTTGTTGATGAGACTCTCGAAGTGGAAGGTGCATTGCAAAGGTCAAATGGCATCACCAAGAATTCATAATGGATTTCATGAGTGTGAAAAGTAGTTTTGGGAATGTCTGTCTCCTTCATTTAAATTTGGTGATAGCTTAAGCAAATATCAAGTTTGGTGAAGAATTGAGCACCTTTGAACTCATCCAAAAGGTCATCAATGATGAGAGTGGGAACTTATCCTTAACTGTTATTTTGTGGAGAGATAAAAATTTAGGACACATATGCTTAGTGCCTTATTTATTAAGGGCCATTATGATCGACGATGAATACTAATTGGTACTACAGTGGATGACACTAGAAGCTAACAACTTATGGACTATCTTTTTGATTTCATTTTTTGGTCAAATGGATGGTGATACGAGCATAAAATGGGTGGGAGGATATTTGGTATGGGTATAATATAATGATCATGCTCACCTCAGGAGGGTGGTAGGCCTTGGGGAGGTTCAAAGACATATTGGTGAACACTAAGACTAGTTGCATGTCAGAATGGATGGGTTGAGAAGGTGTCTCAAAGGATTGAATGACATGGAATTGAGCCAAAATACTTGAATACTCTTTTTTAAGGAGATTTTCCATATGGTGGGAGCTAATGATTTCTAGAGAATCGACTGTGATTTCTTTGAAAGTGTAGTGATGCCCCTCCAGTTGGAAACTCAGGTATAACTCTCGAAAATCCATGGTGATGGGACCCAATGTCCGTAACCATTTTACACCAAAGAGAATGTCATAAGCACCCATTTCAATGGAAAACATGTGGGTTTTCAAGGAATAATCACCCATTTGAAGCTGCACATTTCACAACAACCATTGCATTTCATAGAACCTCCATTAGCAATCATGATTTGGAATTTGTTCACAACATGGATGTAGCAATGTGTTTCTTGGGATACACATTGATGAATGACGTTATGGGTGCTACCATTGTCAATTAATATAATGACTTTGTGATGTTTGATGTAACCAATCATCTTAAGGGTTTGGGGAGCATAAATACCAATTGAGACATGCAAGGAGATTTGTGGTTCCACGTCCTGCAAAGAATATATGAATGTCTTCAATGGGTGGAGGAAGAGTCTTCAGAGGTATAACTCCAACTTCATCATTTGAAATTTCCTCCAAAATGGCCATAAAGAGTTTTTAATCCTTAAATTTATGCTCAAGAAAATATTTCTCATCACAATTGTAGCAAAGACCTTTAATTTGGGGCTTTGCAATTTTGACACGTGTTAACTTGTGCATCTTAAGGGGTGAAGAGGATGGAGAGGGATTGGTGGGGGGAGAAATAGTGGGATGGGAACATGGAATAAATGGTGTCTTTTTAATTTGAGCATTCATCGCTTTTTGGGCTTCCTGGGCTCTTTGAGAGGTTTGCAACCCAGTAGTGGGACGAGTCGTCAAGACTTGTGCATTAATCTCTTCTTTTATACCACTAATAAAGCATTCCTTGGAAAAAATATCAAACATAACTTCAATGTGGATGGTGAGTTGCTCAAAAGTAGAGATGAACTCTTTAGTTGTACCGGATTTTTTTAAGCTTGGTCAATCATCCCAAATAATGAGTGTTGCTTCAAAGCGTTCATAGAGGTCAGAGATAAATTGTGTCCAAGTAATATAACCTCCATGGGAATTATTATTCCCTTGGCACACAAATTTTCATTAATTCATCTGTGATGCCATGTAGGGAAAATAATTTTCCATCCAAGTGACCTAGCCTATGGGGTGAGATCTATCAAATTTGTTGAGATAAAATTTAGGGAGTCTATGCGACATTTGAATCATAGGATCATGAAAAAGTGGAGTTAAGTGAAGCCCCATAGGATTGTATGATTCAACCCCTTCCTTTTGGGATGGTTGGTCCTACCATTGATAACCCATGGGTTGAGTTTGCATCACCATGAGTCTGGACAGTTGGTAGGGGTTTGACTCCAAGTTAGCAAGATTGTCTTGGAAGGCATCGATATTTTGCAAGGTAAAGAAGTCGTTGTGGTCTATTTTGTGTTGCAACTCATCACACATAGTTTCCAAAGAAGAGACTCTGGTAGCTAGCACTGTGCCTCAAGTAGCCATGAATATAAGGGTCCACAAGAAAAAAGTTACTTGAGAATGGTACTAAGGTGATCAATATTGTGTTATGGTTCTATTGAGATAGTTGCATGGTAGTAGGATAAGTGGGTCCAACAAAAAGACTTACTAGAGAGTGGTACCATGATGATCAACATGGCATAAGGATTATGTTGAGATAAGTCTCAAATAAGGGTGTGGATAGG
>ML853241.1:34407-49691 GCA_009831015.1 Picea engelmannii | reverse complement strand
GGATGGAACAAGTAGTGGTGAGTATAGCCCCAGTTTTCTATTAGTGAGCTTACAAGTAGAACACGTCACACACCCCTTTACATATTTAGTTACAATTGCTTTCATTTGAGGCCAGTAAAAAAACCACTGTAAATGAGCCATAGTTTTTCCTACCCAAAAATGCCTAGACACAAGAGAAGTGTGAGCTTATTGTATTACATGGACTTGTTCACTTGTAGGAATACATAGCTTTCCAAGATGGTAGAGTAGTTTTCCCTGCAGACAATAGTTCTCTACCTGTGCACCATGGGTTAGCTTCTCATATACTTCTTTAAAATCTTCATCAATGACATATTGTTCCATATAGATATCATGAGATAAAGAAGTATTCTTCAAAATAATAGAAGCAACAATAGGATGTCTAGAAAGCATATCAACTACCTTGTTACTTGTACCCTTTTGTACTCGATTAAGAAATGAAATTGTTGTAGGAAACCCATCCATCTGTAGTGTTGAGATTGTTTCATTTTGGTTTGTGCTTGGAGATACTGTAAGGGTTGGTGATCTGTACGTTTGATTGTTTCCTTCCCTAACAAGTAGTGTTTCCATTTCTTTACGCTTTGAACTAATGCATACAACTCTTTATCATATGTAGGATAGTTAACAACAACTTGGTTAAAAGTTTCAGAGTGGTAACATATAGGCTTACGATATTGCATCAATACTGCACCCATGGCATATCCACTGGCATATGTCTCGATCTCAAAGGGATGTTGAAGATTTAATAGTGCTAATACTAGTTCGGTACTGATCTTTTCCTTCAAAGCGTCAATTTTTTTTTGTTGCTTTCCTCCCCACTGAAAAGTGTTCTTCACACTAGTTAAGACATGCAAAGGATATGCTATAAAGAAGAAGTTTGAAATGAACCTCCTCTAATACTGGACTACACCTAATAAGCTCTGTATCTCGGTTACACTTTTGGGCTCATGCCAATTTATAATTACATCAATCTTGGAAGGATCAATTTTTAATTGTTCTCCTCCTACAATATGACCTAATTACACAAGTGCAGTCTTACCAAATTCACATTTGGACAATTTTACATACAACATTTTCCTTTGCAAATTATCCAATACTTGCTTTACATGCCTCACATGTTCATCTCAAGTCCCACTAAAAATAAGAATGTCGTCTAAATATACAATCACAAAATCATCTAGGAAAGGCCTGAATACATCATTCACCACACACATGAAAGTTTCCAGAGAATTATAGAGACCAAAATACATAACTAACCACTCAAACAATCCTTGTTTGGTTTTAAAGGCAGTCTTCCATGCATCCTGTTCTGCAACCCTGATCTGATGGTATCCATTACACAAATCCAACTTAGTGAAATAAACAACATTCTTTAATTGATCAAGTAAATCATCTATACGAAAAAGAGGGTATCGATTTTTCACCATGATTTTATTTAAGGCCCGATAATTGACACACATTTTCCATGTGCCATCTTTCTTTGGAACCATCACAATCAGAGAACCACAAGGATATGATCCCGGCCTGATGCCCCCTTGATCCAATAAACCATGTACTTGCTTCTTGATCTCTATCATCTCCAAAACTGACATCCTGTACATGCCCACGTTAGGAAGATGAGAATCTTGCTAAAGATGTATCTCATGTTGGATCTCCCTCTTAGGAGGTAATCCATATGGTTCCTAGAAAATATCATCATAATTATAAACAATATCAATTAATTATTTGTTATGAGAAGGATCACATCCTTGGAAAGCGTCGTATGTTCCAACATCTTTCTCCCTTACGGCCATGGGTACATATCTCTTATTAGTGTTTATGAGTCTCTTCATTTGACCCGCACTAACAAGTGTTGTGTTTACCCTCATGATGTGAGCTCTAACAATATATTCCACTCCCCCCTTAGTAAGGAGGTATTTGTTCTCATGACGAAAAAATACTACTTTCCTATCATAAAGATAAGGACTCCCCAACACTATGCCACATATATCAAGTGATACAACATCCAAATCCACTTCGTCAATAAACTTTGATGCAATAGAAAATATGACCCTACATTGTTTGGTGACATTAAGTTTTTCTTTATCACATACCCAACCAAGAGGATAAGGCTTTGGATGTGGTTTCGTTTCAAGACCCATATTTTTGACAAGTGCTTTAGATATCAAGTTTACTTGGAACCCATATCAAATAATGTATCTATCTTAGTGTGTTTAGATACAACTCTTATGTGAAATAATTCATTCCTCTTTCATTCACCATCATGAGATTTATTATTGGAATTTGAACTAGCATGAATGGAATCCTTACCTTGTACTCCAACCGTTGTGATCTTTCCTTCATCTCCTAAATCGAAACCAAGATCTTGTTGCACTGTAGCAACAATTTTTGTCTTCCCCTTTCCACCAAACTGTTTCAGTCTCTTCTCTGGATGCAGTTTCCAGAAGTGTTCATCATCATGACCACTTTTCTTGCAATGTGTGCAAGATGGATTTCCTCCTTCTCTTGTCACTGTGGCAATCTTCTTGTCCTTCATTTTAAAATTCTTAAATGGATTATGTGGAAAATTGGAAGGTTTTTCTGTGGGATCTTCTTGAACATGCTTTCCCATGTTCTCAAGGTGAGTGGCTTGCACACAAACTTCGTCAAGACTGGTGGGGTTAAATAATAGCAAAGTATGACGAATATAACTGTGAAGTGCGCCAATATACTTCATTAAAGTTTCATAAGAATCCAAAGGAATGTTTAATTCAAGAGCTTTCTCCCTAAATTCTTCTGTGAAACTTTGTACAGTTTGACCTTTACTTTGCCTTAAAGTTTGTCATTCCATCATTGCTTTATGTAAATAAACCAATGGATAAAATTGCTTCCTTATCATTGATTTAAATTACGACCATGAAGAAAGAAGATTACCACACTTACTTCTGTCCTAAAGTTTTATCTTCCACTATACAAGAGCGGTGCCTTCCAACCAAAGAGAATACAATTGCACTTTAACTTCCTCTTCATCAATATGTTGAACACGTCAATATACTTCAACCCGTCGGATCCAATTATCTAGCTTTTTAGGATTAACATATCCATTAAACATAGGTAAAACAAATTTTACATCAAGATTTAATAATGGTTTCTTAAAAGAGGCTTTATGGCTAGAATGATGAGAATGATGAGAATGCTGAGAGGAGGAAGAAATAGAACTTGATGGTGAAGATGGAGGCTCATGAGGGCTCCTCCAGCCCCTTGATTTACCGAAGAATAATCATTAGCATGTGCTTAATTTTTCTTCCCTTTCTTATTCATCCTCTTCTTGTAGTCTCCATACATTTGTTCTACCATTTCTGACATGCGATAACAAACCATATGGATTTTTTTCTCCTGTTCATCACACTTGTCCTCTTCTGCCATTTTCTTCCTTCGGGATGCATGACCAACTTAGGGATTGAAATTATTAAGAGTTCCTTCACCATGTTTATGCTTGGCCCTAGTAAGAATTCACACTCAACAATTCAAGTCAAAGATGACTGCTCTGATACCAACATGATCCGAGATCTTTTCATCAAGCGACTTATAAAGAATTGCATTAAATGAACATAAATTAAAGTGCACCATTAAAGAAAGAAACACTCAATAATGAAGAGACATAAGCATCAAATCTAAACACAAAAACTTCATAACAAAGTTCGTCCCTGGTGGACTATGTCTCCGGGTCCTGCTCTCAAATGAGTAGGTTTTTTTATTAACTCAGCAAAATAATTTGGCAAAATACGTAAGTATACCTCATTCTGAAATCAAGCTACAGAAGTTGTGCTCAGATCAGAAAACAAACAACACCACTGAATTCGTGGTGTCGAATTACCCAAAAATGTCTATCTCCACACTTCGATCTGACTTTGGCACTCTCAGGCCCAAGAGAAACTCTGTCTCGGTTTCTGTGCCTTGTAATCTGCAATAAATGTTGACGAATCTGTCTCGAAAATCATGTTGATCCATACCCTCACGCGGCCTCCCTTCAACACTGGGCAGATCCAATTTTTAAATAAAAAAATCGACGGTGTAAACAATGTAAGTTCGTTGGCCTAGTGGTTGCAGAGCATATGCTAAGGCATGTATAGAGGGGGAGGTCCCGGGGTCGAGTCCGCGGGCCTCCCCTTTTGGCTATTCATTGTAACAATATATATATATATATATTTGAATTTGTCTATTCTGCCAAACTTAGCATTGGTTCTAGATAATCCATTGGTGCCATATTTGGCGGGGTCCTGACGGATTTAGCGAACCCACCAAATATTTTAATATATATTTTTTTGAATTTTCGTTCATGGGCTATCATTGGGCATTTTCCCACTGTCACGTGGAAGCCCATGACTGGGCCACATGACAGCCAACCATTGGGCCCCGTCAACCACTGCATAATCACCTTGCCACATCAGTGTACAGTCTGCCAACTCAGCTTGCCACGTCACTGTACATACTGCCACGTGGCACAATTTTACTGGTCCACGAAATAACCTAGAAATGTCAAATATGAGTGACATGTGGTAGCCTGTGGTGCTGCCATGTCACCATGTTGACGTCAACATGACACATGTTTCCTCCTACGCATGCCACGTATGTTGTACGGATATTGACATCATCCATACTGATGCTGACATCAACAATATAGATGCCGACTCATCCTCCTGCTGACTGGGCTAGGTTGACCAAAATTTGACCATGAATATCTTTCAATCCGTAACTATGTTTGACGAGCCATTTGCACTGTTGGAAAGCTTGTGACACACTATTCACGATGATGTAATTTTCACTGAGTTTTGAGAACTTTGAATTTTTTCCCTTTATCTGTCTGTTGAGGCCATTCTGAGCGTCTTGAGTTGCTTCTGTGAGTTCTAAGATTTCCTTAGTATTCTATGGATCCTTTTTGGATCATTCATGATGAGATTTTCCCTGAGGGTTTGATCAATGATCCCTTGAAGCTTTTTCTGAGCATATATCTAAGAGGATAACAACAACATATCATGTAATATTGTTTCTTGTTTCAGCTAAGTAAATGTTTTGTCAGTGATTATTTTTAGGCTACCATATTATGGATTAGAAGTTTTAATGTCTTGTTCATTGTAGCATACAAGCAACTAATGTTTAGAAATTAAAGTAAATATTTTTTTTTAGCTAGTTATATTTTTTTCCCTTAAATTTTAACATGTTACACATATTATCTTAAAAATTACCTTCTACAATTTACACAGATATAGATTATCTTCTACATGTTACATATTTTTTTTTTATATTTAAATATTTTCATGTTCATTATATATAGCATCATAGTAAAAAATATAGTTGTTATAGATTTTTCAATATATGTCTTTGATGCTTTGAAGTTGTTATAAATGCTTAAATGCCTTCAAGTTGTTTTATAAATTATATTTCCATTTTATGTTTCTATAACTTATGAACTTTCATATTCATCAATTTTCAAAGGATATATATCGAGGCGAGATGTTGAGACAAGAGTCCCCAAAAATTCCCCGCAAACACTCTAGGCTATCCAATGAAGGAAGAAGAGGAACCCCTTCTTTGACTGAGACTCCAAGTGAACAACGACAATCTAGTCAGAGGAGGAGATTATCAAATGAATATGTGAATAGATCATCCCGAGAATGTGTTCAAAATAGTGCTATGGATGCGACTTTCTTAGATAGGTTGCACATTAATACTCCAACACCGAAGAATGTAGGGAATACATCACGGCAAGAAAATATGTTTGGTAATTTTTTTTTACCAAACATATTTTATTGTCGTGATGTATTCCCTACATTCTCTTGTGTTGGAGTATTAATGTGCAACCTATCTAAGAAAGTTTCATCGATAACACTATTTTGAGCATTATTTTGAGTGTATATATATGTTTTATATATGTCTTTTTTTAATTTTTTTTATGTTAAATTATGTTTTTGTTAAATGTTGTAATTACTTTCAAATGTGTATGTGTAGAGGATGAGTTTAATGTGAGGGAAGATAATGAAAGAGAGAGTGGGTATCATAAAGATTCCAATGTTCGTGAAGAGGGTGAAGGTGGATTCAGGAGGCGTTATCCATCAATAAAATATTACATGCCTACGTCCACCTATCTCTTAGATGTTGGTGATGAGCTTCCTTGGGAAGATATTCTAAAACAATGACCCTCGAACGATACTCATGTGTTAAAAACATGCTGAAAAATTATTTGAGGAGCTTGGATCTTTTTCGAGAGAGTAAACAAAGCTTGAATATTGTTTTGCATTCATTACAAAACTTTATGGATGCATATCAAAAGATGATGCCAATGACTGATAGTTTTATCGGTTTGTTGAGGAGATGAAAGTCGGAGGTGATGAGCCCTGATAAATGGGAAGTAGTAAAAAGTAGAGTTTCAAAAGAATATGCAATTTCTATGTTCAATTTCAAAGAGGGGCCAAAGCGAAAGATGTTGAAGGTGTAATATTTTAAGCACCCCAACATAGCATGACATCTTTATAATATATTTTTGGCAACATATGAGAAGTTGTCGTGGAATGATGAGGTTCCACATTACTTTGCTAGACACTTTTATGTAGATTTTTTCATGGACATGCACCCTGATTATACCATCTTACCATCCAATTATTATGTGGCTAGTAAATGACAGACATATGATCTGAAAGGGGCATATCAAAATACAACATTTCATAGGCCTCCACAACCTTTAGTATCTCGTCCAACATGGACATTTTCCTCACATTCAGAGTTGCAAGCTACATCAGATATTGGCAAGGAGACTAGGAATGCAATTGAGGAAAATTTGGAATCAATTTTTTATGGTGTTGATGTTGGTTTGAACCGTCAAAGAGCGGAAACCAATTCTCGAACCAATTTTGTTTACAAAATAGTTGAGGAGATAGATACCATGTCATTAGAATATCTTAAGGAGTATGCCAAAATTTTTCCGTAATGGTTGGAAGGTGTTAATTCAGAATAATGAACCAAACATCGGATTGGTATGTGTTATAGTTAGTGAATTTTTTATGCATTTGAGGATAGTTTTCTTGTAGTTCTATATCTAGATACATATAATTGTATCTTTAGAAATAATTGAGTTGTTATCGTCATTAATTGCAGTTTGGACACATGTTAAATGAATCTCCAGTAAATATGAGACTTGATTCCACAAGTTTAAATTTGGAAGGGTTGAATCATGTATATGTTTTCTAATATCCACATATGAGCACTTTAGTTGTCCAATCTCCAATCTTTTGAATAATCAACAACATGAAATTTATTTTTTTGTGTTAATGTGAACACATTGAATCCTAGATTTAGTTCTTAGTTGTGTTGTTCACAGATCCTTATTCCATCTCCTACTACTTGAGCAGGCTTGTCCCAATTCTCATTGGGAGAATTTGAAGAGGGTGGGAGTTCACATGTATCATTGCATGTTAAAAACAAATTTAGTTATATATGAAAATTGCAATGTCATTTAAATTATTAATTTAAAATAAAAATGTCTTAAACAATATATAATTTATTGAATCTTAGGGTATGGTGGGTATAATTTGTTGATATTTAGGTTGGCACATCACAGGTATTACATGTTTCAAAATTTAAAACTATAATTTAATGTGTTAAAATCATTTAAATTTATTTTTCAAATGTACAAATTTGAAATGTGTTATAGGGCAATGTGGAGAAGAGAGTGCCTGAGAGTGTGCTTGAACAAAATGTGGAGAAGAGAGTGCAGAAGATTGGGATTGAGGAGGATGCATCCATACTTGGGAATGATGCATCTATTCATGATGATTATTAAATGTATGTACATTGCACATTACTGAGTTTTAATTTGTTTTTATGTTGGACCTTTTATATATAAGTGTTCAAGCTTATTGTTGTTGAATATGATTATTTTTTTTACTTTTTTTTTTCAACTTTTGTTGGATCAAATTTTTAGTTTATCCTTTCCTATTCATAGAAGATTTACTCAAATAGTGTCTATATAATTTTTCAACTCTTTGATCAATTATTTTGAAATATATAGAACTCCTATATAAGCTTATCGTCCTCTAAAATAATACATTCGATTTTATTTATGTTTAGGTAATGATGCAGACCTAATGTTGAACTTGAGAATTTGATTATTTGAGAACAGACTCCATCCCACATCAGAAACGAGGAAGTTTCTAAGTTTTATTCGATTGCATTCCTTGCCTTCTTGTCCAAGAATGGTGTAATATGGAGATTTGTGTTTTTTTCATACAACGAAGAGAATTCCTTCTTGGGGTATTGTCAAACTCTTAAGTAATTGCTTACTAACCACAAAAACCAACATTTTTAGATTTACAAATAAGCTATGTGCGTGCATGATCTCACTTATGTTTAGATCATGACGAAGACATATTTCAAAGAGCATTTGATTATATGTAATATGAATACATCCCATGTAGAAATATGAAATATTTAAATGGTTTTTGAAGAATGACTTAATATATGTGTAGATTTGTGTTTTTTGCATGTACATGAAATATTATATGAGAACATCTATTCCACCGCAGAAAGATGAGATAAGTATTTTCTGAAAGAATGGTTTTTAATATGGAGACTTGTGAACTTTCATAGATATAAGTAATTTCTTGGAAGAATGACTTAATATGAAGATTTGTGAGCCCTTTGATTTGAAAGGGCATTTGAGGGCATTTGATTATATGAGAACATCTATTCCACTGTAGAAGAGGAGATAGGTATTTTACTGTAGAGTAAATAAGGTCACCTGTCATGAGAATTTCACATGAAGGATCTGAGACTTTATCCATGAAGGTTACCTGTCATGAGAATTTCACATGAAGTATTTTACTAGAAGAATGGATTAATATGGAGATTTGTGAACTTTTTGCATACACAACTGAATTTATTTTCAGGGTATTATCTAACTATGAACACTAAAATTGGTTACCAAGAACACAATTTTTCTCTTTAAAAATTTGCTAGATAAGATTTTACATTTTTTAGATCATGTATGCTTAATATGGAGAGTAACTATTTTGGAAGTTTTAGAACTTCGTGATGTAAGTTTGGTTTAAAAAAAATGCCAAAAAAGTATAATAAAAAGAGAGAGATAATCTTAAATCTGTGGAACTTCAGTTGGGTATGTTATTATTTCTTATTGCTTATTTAATATTTAGTTAAATATCTTTAAAATATTTACTAATAAAATATATATGCTAATATGTGTTATTGGTTTTTCTTTTTATTGTTTTTTATTGTTACAATGTTTACGTTATATTTGGTGGAAAATGAGCATGTTGGAAGATGGAACTTAACTCTTTTGGTATGTATATCAATTTTTCTTTAATCACAACTTGTTTTATTTATCTAAAATTGTATGTGTATATTTTATTTTAAATTTGTAGATATATTTTATTTTAAATTTTTAAATTTTAAATTCAAAAAATATTTTCTTTTGCAGGTATGAAGTGATCTATCTTAAAGCGATGGCTTAGAGTCCAGAAGTTTGGAGTTAAATGTTTTAATTGCCTCTTAGTTTTTGTTATTAACCTAAAATGGTTGTGGAACCTATGTATTTGGTGGTGTAACTATGCAAACTTTCATTATATATATATATATATATATATATATATATATATATGGAATTCAAAATATCAATTTATTGTTTCATCTTTGATTTCTCTTATATTGTTTATGATGGTGAAAGGATAATTTATGTTTTATGATATTGTGCTGAAATAAAAAATGTTTTATTTCATTTCATTTATAAACATCATTGTATAGTCAAGTACAACTTATAATTTCAATTTTGTTTGATTTGCAAATATGGTAGAATAGTCAAACATATCAAATTATAGTTTCTACAACTTATAATTTCAATTTTGTTTGATTTGCAAATATGGTTGAAAATAGTCAAACAAATCATCAAATTATAGTTTTTGTTATATTTGTGGATATTTTTATAAGTTGAAGGGTTCATAGGGTTTATAGGGTTGAAGGGTTGTAGATATTTAAATATTTGATAGTCGTGAGCATTGACAATTGCCAATTTTTCATTGGGTGATATGGATTTTATTCCATTCCATTAAAGTGATAATCAAAGTGATAATCAATTGACTTTAACAATGCGTTTGTAAATTTAATCATATTGATCATCGCATCAATCTAGGCCCCTCCCTTATTTTGACAGGGCGTAGACTCCTATCAATCCAAAACTTAGTAAAAACCCTGAACTCAAAATTGAAAATTCACAATGAAATGACAGTCCAACACTAAGCTGGTTATGTTCATCCTTGGTTTCTTTATTAAAAATTCACAATGAACTGATAGTTCAACATTAAACTAGTTATGTTCATCCTTGGTTTCTTTTCGAGCTTTCAATATATTCATTCAAGAAAATGTGAAATAAAAATATACTTTGAAATAAAAATGTGAAATAATAACATCATCTAACCTTTTTTAATATGTAAAATTAAAATATACTTTAATATAAGTAAGCAATTTTCATTAAAATTTATATTGATATAAATTTTTTATGTACCGAAAATGGCAGAAAAGGGTTGATGGATTATCAATCCTCTTCACATTGGAAGTATTCACTAGTGCCATTAATACGATACTTATGAGTGTTGCTCAATATCACTGAATAACTTTCTATTAAAAAATTTGCAGGGATAACAACGCACCATCCACAATACAAGGTCTACATTGAGTAAACTTCCAACTTTGTTATCATGTCACAAATCACATTCTTTTTCAACTTAAGCTTTTTCAATCAAACTTAATGAAAACTATGTTTAATGTGTGTTAGGTAACACCATACACATTTGTCAAGTAGCTCATGATTTCAAATTTTTTTTTTTGCTTCAAGATATTGAAATCTAAATGCACATTACAAAACAATTTAATATATCAACACTTTTGGAATCAAAATTCACAATTTCACAATTAAAATTGATATTTTTTAGGATGTTTTTAAATTTTTAAATTAGGATGTTAATCATACACTACCTTGAATTCTCAATATACTCCAAATTCAATAAAAAAAGTGAAAATCTAAATGCAACAAACCAAGCCTTAGTAGATGGTGTTATTTTTTATTTTTTGTAATTAGGTCACAAAATCAAAATCTTTTTCAACTTAGGTTTTTTCAATCAAACTTAATGAAAACTACGTTTAATGTGTAGAATATAAGTAGTGTTAGGTTCATCATACACATTTTTCAAGCAGCTCATCATTTCAATTTTGTTTGATTTGCTTCAAGATATTGAAATCTAGATGCACATTGTAGCAATTTAATATATCAACACTTTTGGAATCAAAATTCACAATTTCATAATTAAAATTGATACTTTTGAATATGTATTTAAAATTCTTAATTAGGATGTTAATAATACACTACCTTGAATTCTCAATATACTCCAAATTCAATTAAAAAAATGAAAATCTAAATGCAGCAAACCAAGCCTTAGTAGGTGGTGTTATTTTTTATTTGTAGAATGATATTATTCCTAGAGATATTAATAGAGAGGGGGATGATTTTATGAAATGTACTACATTTAGTGAAAGGTTTTCTAAGCCATCAATAGTCCCGTATAATGACATGGAAAAGGTCCTCATTTTGATGTGAAGTTATCCTCTTCATATGAAAAAAAAATTCAATCATTGGAAATAATGAATGCAAATCCTTTATGTAGTAAATTGGTTATGCATTAAAGGATTTGTGTATACGATGGATAATTTGTAGGATTAGTATAATCACCCAAAGTATAGGTCATTTTAGGTTCCCTATATGTAATCTATAGGTTCTTCCCTCAAATTATAAATAAGGCTCGGTAAACTTTATAATTCATCAAAAATATAGTTCCTTATTTGAATGGACCATGAAAGTAAACTAAACCAAATGATTCTAGAATCCTAGATATTCATAAATACATGTATTTTCAATGCAAAATACAAATTCTGGAATGTACATGTCACCTTTTTAAGGAAATCGTAATGGTATGCCATCTTCAATTATTCGTTCATTATAGACTTTGGACATTTTCCATTTTTTTTTTTCTTGATTGAACTTCTATTAATTGTTGGACAACTGAGAGGGGGGGGTGAATCAGTTGTTACCAAGCTTAAACAATTATGCTTATTTTAAATTCTTTGTAGAGCATTGAATGGAAATCACAATAATGCAGGGAAGTAAACAATAGAACATTCAACATCATTCACACATATGAAATATACAAAGACATATATTTCCTGAGGAAACCCATAAAGGGTAAAAACCTCTTCTTCTTTATATGATAAGTAATATTTACATTCTATACATTATCATACTTATGAGAACCAACTCATAATGAGGCTACAACCTTTGTTTTGCAAGCTGCAACTTGCTGAGAGCACCAACTCTCTGTTTTCTCTAGCACCTACTAGAAGGAAGCACCAACTCCCTGGTTTCTTTAGAACCCACTAGAAGGAAGTAACAACTCCCTAAGTATTCCAGCACCAATTGGATGGAAGCACCAACTTCTAGTCACACAAGCACCAATCTGTATAACAGAGAACAACAATTCTCCCTTGCACCACCCTGCCACCCTAGTTTCTCTGGCTGCAACCAGATGGAAGATACAAATCCCTGTGTTCAAGCACCCACTTGAACCTCTGAGGAAAACAGTCCTCCCTCGCACCTCCCTACCACCTTGAAATATAAATCTTTGCTACTGAAACTTATTACAGTGATATAATGTTCATCAATGTATTACCAGTCTCATCACTGTTTTGCTACACTGCTTTTCTCTCCTGTATCAGTGTCTCTCTGCCTGCATCTTCTTGCGCTTTCTGATCTTCTGCTGCACTTTATGCTTTGCGTCTTATTTTGATTCTCTGAATTATGCCTCTTCTGTGTATTTCATCTCCTGCCCACAACATGCCATTTCCCCGTGTGTGATTCCTCTCTCCCGCAACCTCCATCTCTTCTTTGTTCTGCATTCTTATAGTCTCTGTGCACCTTGTGCATACCATATGCGCAATGCTTCTACATGCTCTTCATGTCGAGTGCTCTTCTTGATCATCATTGCAACTCTTCAGCTTCTCTGGCTGTTAAAACCATGTGTCCATCATCACTGGGTATTATGATGAGATTCCTTAGCGTCTCCAATAGTCGAGACTCTTTGTCTTCTCTGTCACAGTCGAGCTCACCCTCTCTGTTGCAGTTATAGGCTTCAACGCTCTTCCATCTATCAATCGCCTCTATGAACAGTCTTCATTCCACTGGCAGATTCTTTAAGACTCTTCATCTTCTCTGGCGATCACCCTGAAGTCTCTTCGAGTCCTCTAGTAGAAACAATCAATCATTTCTAGCAGTTACACTGTGAACCTCCAAAAACCGCATTAGCAACTGAATCGTCACTGATCTATTAACTGTGAAGAGAAATAGTATCCCTTCAATCATATTCCTGAAAAACCTACACCGTTGGATCATAAATGATGGGTCTCGTTCTTATTTCGCCATTTCACAATTTGACACTTCGACATTCCTGTGGTGAGGCATCTCGTCTCTCCAAGTCACGATCTCCGAAATGGAGATTAGCTTCATGCTACCTTCTCCCTTGAGTCGTCCTCGATGTGACCATAGGTTATGACTAGGGGCCAATTCTCAACATGCATTTTGCATTTCGCATTTCGAGGATTCTGTGATGAGTCGTCTTAACTCTCCATGTCCCAACCTCCGAAATGGAGCTTGTCTCTTCGAGCTATTCTCTACATCTCTTCGACGATGTGACCATTGGCGATGACCAAGCACTTATCCATACAACGCTTTCACAATTTCGCATTTCACATTTCGGCACTTTGGGACTCCTATGATGAAGAGTCTCGACTCTTGACTCCTCCAACTCTCGGTATCCGAAACTCCGGTCGATGTGCCTGTTTCGAGATTTCGGCGTTTCGCATTTCGGCACTTCGGGACTCCTGTTATGAAGAGTCTCGACTCTTGACTCCTCCAACTCCCAGTATCCAAAACTCCAGTTGATGTGTCTGTTTCAGAATTTTCAACGTTTCGTATTTCAACACTTCAGGACTGCTGTGATGAAGTCTTGACTCTTGACTCCTCCAACTCCCGGTATTCGAAACTTCGGTTGATGTGCCTGTTTCAGGATTTTCAGTGCTTTACATTTTGGCACTTCGGGACTCCTGTGATGAAGAGTCTTGACTCTTGACTCCTCCAACTCCCGATATCCGAAACTCCGGTTGATGTGACTATTTCAGGATTTCTGGGTTTCGCATTTCGCAAGTTCCTACCGTGAGTTGCTTCCTTGACTCCTCCAGCTCCTGGTATCCGAAACTCCGAAATTGAGTCTTTGTTTCTGATACCCGAAATTGAATTTATCTTCTGATCTTGCCATGCGATCATCGTTGTACTGTTGGTCGTGATCTTTGCCATCAATGACAAACACGCATACTCTGCACTCTGCGTGCACCTCTGCACTATCTCTTTTGGTCTTCACGAGCTTGCTCTGCTGCGTCTTTCCAAAATACTTCTGGTGCTTGCCTAACACATTATACTTGTACTCAAGCCATCATCACTACTGTACTTTCCATCAATGACAAGCATACGCTATTATCAGACTAATCGGTAGGTGTGGACACTAACAGATCTCCCTAGATCCACCTGGATCTAGAACAAAATAGGACAAAACATGATGCTTTCCTTAAGTTTTAAATACTGAATTTACTAACTAAAGAGGGATAGGTGACATACCATTTAAATGTCGCTTCCTCTCGCTATCACCATCCTAGCTCCGTTCCAACGCTCATACAATGATGAACCTGCAAAAGAACGCAACCAACCAAAGTGATAGTAATATCATAAACTCAATATAAACCTATGTATGTGATCAAGGAATCATACAATAAAACACAACAAGCTTTATAGGAAAGAATCATATTACTGTATCATATTAAATGTGAAAGAGAGATTAAAACCATGGCCTTGATGTCGTAAGGTCCCTTCCAACTATCCTTTGTTCCCCACACACTTTCACTCCAAGAATTCTAAGAGCACATATCTGATAGTATTCACAATCTATCTTGACAAAGCAAATCTCAAAGCCACTAAGATTAAGAACCCCTTCTCCATGAGAGCTCCTCTCCTTTTATAAGTTGAAGAGGATAAGGTGAGGAGGTTAGGATGATCCCACTAAATCATGAAAGTGATTAAGATCCAAACCATTCGGATGCCACCTCACCATGGAAGTTTCTCCTTC
>ML853241.1:3310-14993 GCA_009831015.1 Picea engelmannii | reverse complement strand
CAATGGTCATCTTTTCTAGCTTCATTAAAATTCTTGGGTTCCAGCATGGATATGAAAGCTATATGTGATTGTTCGGTGTTTTTTATTATCTTTCTCCTGGTTTGTACACCTTTGTATTTTTCACCAATTATCTGACTTGCAGGGTAATTCTTTTGAGTGATTCTGGAGGAGGAATTTGAAGGTGTCTGTTGATTTGAGTCTGTCTGAGTATCTGTGTCTTCATCTGATTTAGATTCTTCGTTTTCTGATTCTTGGAACTGTTCATCTTCAGCTTCAGTTGTGTCCTCTGTAGAAGACTCATTATTGTACACCTCTCTTGCTGGGATTCCTTCATCAACTTTTACGTCAATACAGTCAAACATTTTATGCAGCCTCTTATTATAGCATATGTATCCTTTACTATTTGTAGCATACCCTAAGAAGATACCTTCATCAGCCCTGTCATCATATTTGCCAAGGTTCTCATCATTATTCTTTATGTAACATTTACTCCCAAAGACTTTGAAGTGTTTGATTGAAGCAGGTCTCCCATAGCACAGTTCATAAGGTGTCTTGTCACTTTGTGGCTTGAGGTGGGTTTTATTAAGAACATGGACTGTTGTGTGTATTTCTTCTACCCAGTAGGTTTGACCAATGTTCTTCTCATTCATCATTGACCTGACCATTTGTTGCACTTTTCTATTTTGTCTATGAACTACTCCATTTTGTTGTGGAGTTCTTGGGATTGCGTATTCTCTCTTGATCCCATGCTTATCACAGAATTCCTTGAAATCACTTGACATAAATTCTCCTCCTCTGTCTAATCTTACTTCCTTTAACCTCTTGCCTGTTTGATTCTCAGTTAAAGCCTTAAATTTTTTAAACTTCTCAAATGCTTCAGCTTTTTCCTTGAGAAAGACAACCTAAGTAATTCTGGAGTAATCATCAATAATCAGCATGAAGTAGTTTTCTTTCCCTGTGCCTTACTGTCTTGATGGTCCACATAAATCCATATGAACTAGTTGGAGTGGTTTCTCTGTTGAAGTAGAGCTCTTGGACTTAAACTGTGTCTTGGTTAGCTTTCCTACTTGGCAGGGTTTACACATAGAATCTCGGGGATTTGATATTCTCGGAAGATCTTTTACTGCCTCAAGATTTTTGAGCTTGATTAAGTGGTAAAAGTTTATATGTCCAAGTATCCTATGCCATAAATAGCTTTCATCATGTTTGCTTAGATGGCACTCTTCTCTATCTTATTTTAGCACATATACATTATTTTCTGTCCTGATGCCTTTGGCCACCACTTGTCCTGAGTTTACAGACTTTATCTTGCAGTCCTTGGAAGTGAACATCACTTCACATCCTATGTCACACATTTGACTTACATTGAGCATATTATGTTTCAGCCCATCTACAAGCAGAACATCTTAGGCTTTTCATTTTCCATTACTTAAACTCACCATCCCTTTACCCTGTATTTTACCTGGAGCATCATTTCCAAAGGTTATGTTTCCTGATTTTCTTTCACTTAGAGATAGAAACTTACCTTTGTCTCCCGTCATATGTTTGGAGCATCCACTATCTATATACCAAGGGTTCGTTTGTCTTTGAGCTGACAACACTAATCCACACTTGTCACTTTCTTTCTTCTTCCAAACCTTGACATTTTCAGCAGGGGAATTCAAATCTGGTTCATAGTTCCTTAAGCGATAATCAATAGATTTATGTCCATAGTTATGACAGATGTAACATTTTGGTTCGTCGAATAAAGGATCATAATGATTGTTATGCTTAACATGTGTCCTTTTCCCATCCATCAAGTGATTTGCAGTCTGTGGTGGTTTGTTACTTGGTTGTCTCATTCTTTGTTGTGGCAGATATCTATACCTTGAATGTCTTGATTGCTCATAATTTAATTTTAAAGGAGAGTTTACAGCTTTGTGACCAAAGTTAGAACAAAAGAAACAATATCCATAGAAAAAATGTTGGTACCTAGAAAAAGTTTGTCTTCTTTGAGGAGGTCAATTTTTTTCATGCCGATAATTTCTCTGATCTACAGATTCGGTTCTGGTACTTTTTCTTTCATTCCTTCTTGGTGACTGATTTTCTTTCTTTGTTTCTGTAGAGTGACTGTTGTCAATGTTTGAGGATTTGACAAACTTGATAGGTTCTTTGTTTCTTGGCTGACCACTACTTGATCCATCTTCATAACCCAATCCAGTTTTTAGCTTTGGATTCCTTTGCTAATTCAGAATGGTGGCTAATCCTTCTGAGGCTTTGATACTTGACAGATTCTAATGATACAAGGCTTGAAACCTCTCCAACTCTTTCCTAGTTTTCACTACTTATTCTTCGAGAGATTTACATCTTGCTTTCTTTTCTGATAACTTTTGTTTCAGAATGTCCTCGATTTTCTTTGCCTCTTCTAATTCCACTTTTAGCAGGGCAAAGTCTTCATCAATATGTTTATTGTCTTTCTCGAACTCAGCAATTGTTTTTTCTTTCTGTTCTTAATTCTGAGTCTGTCAATCTCTTCTAGTGCACTGATCAGTTCTCCTTCCATATCAACCACAACTTCTTCTTCATTAGCCTCACTTCATGTTATTTTATTATCATAGTCCTCTTTGGCCATAAGTATGAAGTCATTTAGTTTATCTTCAATAGAGGATTCATTGTCTTCATCATCTGAAGGATCATCATCATTGTTTACACAAAGACTTTTCTTCTTAAAATTATTCTCTTTAAAGAAATTTTTGTGTTTGTGCTTCTCCTCATCATCACATGTCTGATCATTTCTTTTGTGAGGAAATTTATTTGCAAAATGACCTATCTTACCACAGTTGAAACATTTGAAAGGCAGTTTACCTTTGTATTTTCTTGATCCCTTCTTCAGTCTCTTCACAAATTTTGCTTCAATTTCATCAGGCTCAGAATCCTCATTCTTGTCTACCTTAAATGATGCTTCTCTGGAGGTGGGTTTATCTTTAACTATTCTCATTTCATATGAAGTCAATGTTCTTAGAAGTTGATCAAACTCCAATGTTTTTAGATCATTAAGTTCTTCTATAGCAGAGACCTTTGGGTTGAACCTATCTAGTAGAGATCTCAAAATTTTATGAACTAAAGAAGGTTCCTCAATTTTTTCACCAAGTGCTTTCATTGCATTTACCAGTTCTTCAACTCTCAAAAAATATTTTCCAACAGTTTCATCTTCTTTCATCTTCAACTGTTCAAACTGTACTCTGTAGGTTTGAATCTTGGAGTCTTTTACCTTCTCATTACCTTCATAACTGCTAATGAGTTTGTCCCACATTTCTTTGGCAGTTCCTAAGTGCATAAATTTTACGAATTCTGCTTCTGCAAGCCCACTCAAGATAGCATTCATAGCCTTAGCGTTGAAGCTAAATTCTAGCTTTTCATCCTTATTAGCTAGTACAATTGGATTTACATAACCAATATCTACCACATCCCAGACATCTGCACCTAAAGCCATTATGTAGGTTCTCATTCTAACTTTCCAGAAGGAAAAGTTTGTTCCATTGAACAAAGGAGCCTTATTGGTTGAATTTCCTTCATGGCTTGACATGTTTAAGCTCTAGGATATACCCTTAGATAAAAGGGATCGGCTCTGATACCAATTGTTGGAAAACTGAGAGGGGGGGGGGGTGAATTAGTTGTTACCAAGCTTAAACAATTATGCTTATTTTAAACTCTTTGCAAAGCACTGAATGCCAATCACAATAATGTAGGGAAGTAAGCAATAGAACATTCAACATCATTCACACATATGAAATATGCAGAGACAGATATTTCCTGAGGAAACCCATAAAGGGTAAAAACCTCTTATTCTTTGTATGATAAGTAATATTTACATTCTGTACATTATCATATTAATGAGCACCAACTCATAATGAGGCTACAACCTCTGTTTTTCAAGCTACAACTTGTTGAGAGCACCAACTCTCTATTTTATCTAGAACCTACTAGAAGGAAGCACCAACTCCCTGGTTTCTCTAGCACCCACTAGAAGGAAGTAACAACTCCCTAAGTGTTCCAGCACCAACTGGATGGAAGCACCAACTTCTAGTCACACAGGCACCAACCTGTATAACAGAGAACAACAGTTATCCCTTGCACCACCCTGCCACCCTGATTTCTATAGCTGCAACCAGATGGAAGCTACAACTCCCTGTGTTCAAGAACCCACTTGAACCTCTGAGGACAACGGTCCTCCCTACCACCTCCCTACCACCCTGAAATATAAATCTTTTCTACTAAAACTTATTACAGTGATATAATGTTCATCAATGGCTTACCAGTCTCATCACTGTTTTGCTACACTGCTCTTCTCTCCTATATCAGTGTCTCTCTGTCTGCATCTTCTTGCGCTTTCTGATCTTCTGCTGCACTTTATGCTATGCGTCTTATTTTGATTCTCTGAATTACACCTCTTCTGTGTATTTCATCTCCTGCCCACAACATGCCATTTCCCCATGTGTGATTCCTCTCTCCCTCAACCTCCATCTCTTCTTTGTTCTGCATTCTTATAGTCTCTGTGCACCTTGTGCATACCATATGTGCAATGCTTCTGCATTCTCTTCATGTCGAGTTCTCTGCTTGATCATCATTGCAACTCTTCAGATTCTCTGGCTATCAAAACCATGTGTCCATCATCACTGGGTGTTATGATAAGATTCCTTAGCCTCTCCCACAGTCGAGACTCTTTGTCTTCTTTGTCACAATCGATCTCATCCTCTCTGTTGCAGTTACAGGATTCGATGCTCTTTCATCTGTCAATAACCTCTATGAACAATCTTCATTCCACTGGCAGATTCCTTGAGACTCTTCAGCTTCTTTGGCGATCACCCTGAAGTCTCTTCGAGTCCTCTGGCATAAACAATCATTCGTTTCTAGTAGTTACACTGTGAACCTCCAAAAACTGCATCATCAACTGAATCACCACTAATTGATTAAGTGTGAAGAGCAACAGTAGCCCTTCGATCATATTCCCGAATAACCTGTACCGTTGGATCATAAATGATGGGTCTCGCGCTTATTTCGCCATTTTGCAATTCGACACTTTGGAATTCATGTGGTGAGGCATCTCGTATCTCTAAGTCATGATCTCCGAAATGGATATTAGCTTCATGCTACCTCCTCCCTTGAGCCTTCATCGATGTGACCATAGGTTATGACTAGGGACCAATTCTGAACATGCATTTCGCATTTCACGTTTCGGGGATTCTGTGATGAGTCGTCTCAACTCTCCATGTCCCAACCTCCGAAATGGAGCTTGTCTCTTTGAGCTCTTCTCTACAGCTCTTTGATGATGTGACCACCAGCGGTGACCAAGCGCTTATCCATACAACGCTTTCGCAGTTTCACATTTCGACACTTTAGGACTCCTGTGATGAAGAATCTTGACTCTTGACTCCTCCAACTCCCGGTATCCGAAACTCCGGTCGATGTTCCTGTTTCAGGATTTCGGCGTTTCGCATTTCGACACTTTGGGACTCCTGTGATGAAGAGTCTCGACTCTTGACTCCTCCAACTCCTGGTATCCAAAAATCTGGTTGATGTGCCTGTTTCAGGGTTTTCTGCGTTTTTCATTTCGGCACTTCGAGACTTCTGTGATGAACAGTCTTGACTCTTGACTCCTCCAACTCCTGGTATCCAAAACTCCGGTTGATGTGCCTGTTTCGGGATTTTTGACGTTTCTCATTTCGGCACTTCGAGACTCCTATGATGAAGAGTCTTGACTCTTGACTCCTCCAACTCCCGGTATCCGAAACTCCAGTTGATGTGACTGTTTCGGGATTTCAGGGTTTCAAATTTTGCAAGTTCCTACCGTGAGTTGTTTCCTTGACTCCTCCAGCTCCCAGTATCCGAAACTCCAAAATGGAGTCTTTATTTCTGATACCCGAAATGGAATTTAGATTCTGATCTTGCCATGCGATCATCCTTGTGCTGCTGGTCGTGATCTTTGCCATCAATGACAAACACGCATACTTTGCACTCTTTGTGCACCTCTACACTATCTCTTCTGGTCTTCACGAGCTTGCTCTACTGCGTCTTCCCAAAATACTTCTGGTGCCCGCCTGGCACATTATACCTGTACTCAAGCAATCATCGTTGTTGTACTTGCCATCAATGACAAGCATATGCTGCTTGTAAAACATGCCAACATTAACTTTATGCGTGATGCACATACCAAATGACTATATTGACAACTTATGGCATCTGACTGATAGTCTTGAAAGTGAACACAAGTATCAGTTTGATGGGTTTCTTGAAAAAATATTCTTTCAATATGATGGATCCTCTTTCATATATAAAACTGTTATCATCAAAATATTCTAATAACCTCATCTTTTGTTCTGTGCATCACATCAAATAATATTTCACGTTTTCAGTGTTGTCTACAGGTGCAACCATGACAAAGACATCTCCTGCAAATAATTCAATATGTTCCAACAAGTAGTTTGTGTTATATTATCACACATGCACGTGTTATTAAACTGGAATCTACTATATATATAAATTTTATATATCCAACTTACAAGTACATCTACAAGTTGTTTAAATATTTAAATATAAAAATTACCTTCTCTAAAAATATCAGAAACTCTATCACCATCAACTGACACTATAGTTTCATTTGGTTCCATCTCCTCTGAGCTTGCAAGTGTAATTTTCCATTTTATATTAAGTTCGGTATGTCTACAAGCTTTAACATATTCCACATTTTCGTTTTTGAAAATCTCTACGGATTTTGTGTCCTCTATGCAAACTGAACAAAAACAACATCCATTTCTTCTATCAAATGAAAACACATTTTGATAGTGCTTTGTTTTAACTGAATGCACTTTTCACGTCCCATGTATTGTACCGGCTTCATATGGTATTGATCTATTTACATCTTGGATTCCAACATACCAAAAAAACCTGCACAAGACAAAAGCTTGTTAACTTGAAATCTACCAAGAAAATGATTGAATATCATACAAATTTGAACACGCAAATACAAATATATTGTGTACATGAGTAACATGTATATATACACACCTGTGCACATATCTTGACATATTATTTTCATGGATTAGCGCCAGTTTGCACCATTCAACAACTTGATCAATGGATTCAAATCGATTGGCATGAGGGTTCATATGATATCTTCAAAGTGCTCATTTTACACATGCCCCTGAACCTTCGTGCTCTCATTTTCCATGACCAATCTCAAAAAAATTCCAACAATGTGTAATGTTTGATTTCCTATGAAGATAAAACAACCAATAGAATGATCGTGAATATTTTAACTAACCCACACATCCATCTGACCATATCCAATGTCAATTGAATCCGATCCCACATTCTTTCAATGAATCATAAAATTTATCAAAACAATGTTGTACGTAATGTGTATCGTGTGCTTGATCATCACTTATATAAAAATGATATTCTTTAATAACATGTTGATTGCCATTGGTTATTTATATCTTATCAAGACTCTGTTGAGCATGTCTATATAGAACGTGGACACATGTAGTGATTTGATCAGAATGATAATATTCACTTTATATTTCATTTTTTGCAGCAAATGTGTAATTCTCCGCAAAATCAACTACAAACAAAATTGACCCTGGTGGAAACACTTCACGATATTGTTTGAATTGTAGGTATTTACATTGAGCTCTATGTGAATGCTTGGTGTATTTATAAATTTCTTCCTCAAACTTCTTCAAAAAATCTATCACATAGATTTTATCTACTTTCAAATCAATCCTTTTGGAAATAACATTTGAAGTACGTGGAGCCATGTTGTTGATATTTCATATCTCTTCCAATTGACTGTTATATTATAAAATGATTGATCATTCATATCAATAGGATAATTTGAGTGAAACAAACTTAGATTTCCACAACGATCACATTTCTTTCCACCAACACATTTTTTTTGGTAAAACAATTCATCACCTTCTCTTTCACATACAGTTTCAGATATAAAAACACAAAATGTGGAAGGAGGAGGTGAACTTGGCCATAACGTTTTACCAAAATAAATAAAAGTATCGTAATATAACTCAAATTCCACATGATAACGACAACAAAAAGTGTCATGGACAATGATGGGTCTAACAAACCATGGTCTTTCTTGCACAAATGTATTGATGGAAATTTTAACTTGTTTGTGCTCTTCTTTGAACTTATTGAACAATTTTATTTGTTTCATTGGCAATATATGTTTTGGATGTTCTTCATATTGTTTTTGTGTTATTCTTCATCGCAACACATCCCTTGTATGTGGTGAAACACGATATTCTATCAACCAACAATTACAAGCCAATTCTTTAACATTTTCTGCAATTCTATCTTTGTAGGGTTGTCTAGAAATAACCGTCCAACAAGCAAGTTCATCATTTGCATCTATTTACAATCGAAATTTTCTATGTTTGTACAATGTTTTTCTTGAGGTTCCCATCACTTTTGCCATGTGTTGTGTCAAACAATATTTTATATTGCTAGATGAAACAATTGTTGTTTGTATCACTCTACGTGCAACACTGACATCTTTTTTTTTTTCGATATTTTCCAAAGCTTTTAATACACTAGTTATATTGTCAAAGACATTCTCTTTCACCTTTGTATCTTTTGTCGACTTTTGAATACCCAATAATGATGTAGCTTCTTTGAACTTTCTTGACTTTATTAGACAGAGTAAAAGTTGAGCTTGTATTGTTAATAATTCATCTTTGAAAAAAGTACTATACATATTCGTAACACTATATCTTATATACTGATTAACTTCTTTCTTCCCAAATTTGTTAATATCAACATTTTCTAATATTTCATCATCAATGTTGATAGATTTTTTTGCATATTTCAATTTAAATTTTATATTAAAAAAAAACCCAAACATAAATTCACTAAACTATATATACAAGTGTTCATTTTATATTATCTAGAGATTTATGTACATACCAATAGATGATTCAACTTGTGCTTCAATTTCCGTTTCAACGACTTCATCGACGTTATGAGGAAAATCTATTTATGTTTTTTGAAAAACATCAAATCCGAATTACAATCAATTATATTTTAAATAAAAAATTTAATAAATGATTCTATACTTTTAATATAGACAATATGTGTACATGCATATACCTGGTTGGACTTCTTCTTGTTGAAAATCTCTATTTACATCATCATCGTTTCTTTCTTCAGTATTTTCACGTTCTTGTTTCTTTCTCCAATGATTCTCTTTCCTTTGTTCGTTATGGCGAGTTTCGTCTCGAGTGCGATCAAATTTTATCTTGCGCATACTTTTGTTTCCCATGAGTGTAGTTATCTGTAAAAGTTAAAAAAAAAATAAACATTTCCGAATAGCCTCAGAAAAACTTAATTCTCACAAAAATTATTAAAAGATAATATCAAGAATTTTATGTTCAACAATGCCTTCACCTTGAAAAAATGTTCAACAACTCCTTCAATATATAATTTATTTTTGCATTCAAATCATCAGCCACCTTGTTCAAAACAATGAAAAAAATGATTCAAAGTTTTGCTTAGGGGCTCCACATATGCAAAACCATAAAATGAGAGTGTAAATTGTGTTAAATTGGTTCAGACGAAATCATATTTATAAGATTTGGCGCCAATTGAAATGAAATGACATGTCCCTTCATTTTTTCCAACTGACGGAATTCTCTCACCCATCTTTTGGCCGAAAAATCAATGTTCGGCCGAAAAACCAGAAATCCGTTTATTTTTTATGGATTCCGTTAGTAAAAATATTTCGACCGAAAATAAATACTTTTCAGCCGAAAGATTCTTTCGGCTGAAAACCGACGAATGAGACTGTTTGCAAGAACCTGAGAATTCCCTCCAGCTTACTTGAACTTTGGAGGTTGCAAACTCCTGCAAATACTTAGAATTTAGATTCAAAATTGATACCAACATTTGCAAAATTGAATCTACCTTCTATGGATATAATTTGTTTTCATTTTCATTATTTTTATAAAAAAATCACTGCATAACATTTTTAGGTCACATTATGATTCAGTGAAATGAAATATCCATATCTCTAAAAATACATAGTGGAAAATTTGGAAAAACTTATATTCACAATCGTTAAACTGTTCTCTTCAAAAGGGTATTTTTAGATTTAATTTTAAGTACAAATTAAGATAGATACAAGGTGGGGGGAAACATGTGTTTAAAATCTGCAATTGTTTCAGCTTATTCAACTTCAAAACATTCTAGAAATTATAATATTTATCCGTTAGATTCAAAATTATAGTCATAAGAAAATAAAGTCTCTGTAGATTGTTACAGTATATTTAGTTTGTCAAAAACAAAATTTTAATAATAGATACATTGTTGGGGGAAAACATAACTCATTATCATTCCTTTCATTTTTAAGGAACATATTGTGAAACAATTGCCAAAATGACATATCAAATCTCAATAAAAGTAATTTGAAAAATAATCAGTAGAAAGCTAAAAAAATTGTTCACAAGTTTTGTTTTTACTGTAAAGTGAAATTCTAAATAAAAAAAATACTTGTGTATACCGGAAGTTGAAGAACTTGTGAAAATATAGTTTTTTTTCTCATAAAACAAGCAAAATAGACACCCATCTTCATGATTTCATATAATTATATCTCTTCACCATGTGCTTCAAAATCAGTTGGTCTGCCTTTTACCATTATCCAGTGAAATCCACCTTCACTCTCTTATTTCTTAGTGTTCTCTATGGAATCTAAATGAATCTATAAGAATGAACTCTATGAAAATAGTTGACTCTTCCTTTTACATCCTTTCTTGTAAGATTCAAAATACTTATGGTTTATTTCCCTGCCATTATTGGAATTCTTGGACTTCCCCTTATTACAAATTGATCTCTATGTCAGTGTATCTCCCTCCATGGCTTTGGTAGTTACAAGATGATATTGAAAACTAGGAGCAAGATTTAAAATCCTATGGAACTATTTCTTTACCCACTCATGTTTCCTAATAATTGGATAATGTGGTTTCCACATGTCAATCGAGGAATGAGCTATAGTTTCAGTAGTGGTAGCTTGTGTGTCTTCCTTATTGATCATTTATTCAACATACAACATTGGCTATTCTAGTTTCACCATCATCAAGAAACTGCTCATTGACAAAACCTTCATTGATATTGGTTAATTCTTTGTTGATAGGACCTTCATTATATCCTCTATCAATGGGACCTTCAGTGATGTCGACTTCACCTTCATTTATTCTCATCAACATCAACTTCATTTTCTCTTACGTCAACTTTGCCTTCAATGCCATTCACCCATGCCATATTCACCTTCACAATATCTATAAAAAAAAACACCTTTGACTCTTCATGTCTATCTTCAACACTAATGAATAGAAGGCACATCTAATTTAACTCAACTCTTGGATGTACCAATGGATTCTTATATTTATTCTACTCTTCCTTTGGAGTCATATAATGCAGAACTCAATTCAAAATCTTGATTTTAATATACCTATTTTTATCCACTTCCTTTCCCTAGAATGCGTTATCTAGATTGTAACGACCCTTGATTATTAATTATAATTAATTTAATAATATAATCCTAAAAGATTAGCTAAACTATATTTATTTCTTAAAATAACATTAACTAATTATTTATTATTAATTAGTTATTCTTGATTGTCAATGATTAATTTAA
>ML853238.1:18342-29766 GCA_009831015.1 Picea engelmannii | reverse complement strand
TTTTCTAGGGTCATGTTGACCAAAAACATGTGTGTCAATTTCATGCATGCTTAGAAGTGTAGATCAGCATTTTAAAGTTAAAAGATCTAGAGGTAGTGTTATTTGTTTTGATGTATATTGCATGTGCTAACATTGAGTAAATAAAACACTTGCAAGGGCACCTCAAAAGGGCACTTAACCACTAAGATATTGAGCTGAAAGTTGGTGACTGTTTGCTGTCCTAAAACAGCAGCAAGGGACAGCCACAGAGTTGAAACTTAGAGCCAAGCTAAGGTCAAAGACAGACCTTAGTTGGCAGCCTCATAGGACCTCAGAAAATCTACATAATGTGGTCTCTTATATAGTATTGAAGAGATGAGCAATGATGAAAGGGCAAATTAATTAATAAAATTTAAGAAAGATAACAAAGCTAAAGGGGAAAAAATTCCTTTATTTATTATATAATATATGTAAATTCCAAACTTTATATAATAGTTAAAAGTTAAAAATTATCCCTTCTTAAACATCCCACTTAAATCTATCAAGTAAAGGCCACTATCTTTTAGCACTAAACAAGTGCACTAGAGCTGTCCAAAAGATGCTCTAGAGAGAAAAAACAGTGATAGAACAACAGAACACCAAAGATATGATGCCCATAGGATTAATCACTTGTATAAAAGAATTATGCCCATAGGCTAAAGAACGATCACATGACCACACAAGGTGATATTACAAATGAGGTTGGATTTGTGTATTTATAAAAAACTCAAGTAGGGCATCCTCCCAAGATGGCTTATGGGCCCACATAAGTAGGGCACACTCCCCAAGAGGGTTATTGAGCCTACTTATTAAAGTTGACTAGGATGGCCTTAACCATAACCTAGTATTACAATAAATGATGGCCTTATCCATGATTAATGCCTAGCAAAATGCATTGATGACACAATATGACATGTTCATGGTCACATGTGAAGACTACACCATTCTCAATGTACAAAAAGAATCAAAGGTATAAGTCCTTACCATCTTCTTTCCTTGAAGTCCAATTTGCACGGAATGTAGAGAAAAAACATCATGGGGTGTTTTTAAGTTCAACGGTATCAATTCTATCCACTAACCTTCCATCTTTGGGAATTATTTCCCAAATTCACCCAATTTCAACTATAACTCCTTAACAAGAGCCAAATAATCCTCAATCTTGACGAAAGAGAGAGGTTCCAATGAGATCAACTCTTTCTCAAGTTGCATAACCTAGCTCATCAATCTTTTCAATTATCTTCTTCAGTTTCTTCTAGACTTCATTTGGAAGAGACCACTAGTATGGAACCAGATCTCTCTTGAGATGTTAGTTGTCATGACACCTACAACCTCATCCTTCTTGCCATTGAGCAAAAACTTATCACGATCATCTTCCAAATCAAGAACAACGGTGTTTGAAAACTACCACAATGTTTTTGCTCTTCATCAAAGTATCCATATCTTGTGCCCACATGCCCTAGCTGTGCACATTGAGCGCCACAAGCTCTTGCTTAGAACCCATCTTCCTTCTGCAAACCTTTATCCAAAACCCACAAGTCCAAGCAAGTCGATTCCTTCAGAAATTTGACTTCCCAAGAGTGCATAACCATCCACAGTTTTTCTTGTGATGCAACAACGTCCAAATGCCTTGCAACAACTAGAACCAAGCTAAGATCTTCAAAACCTAGAGCTCTAATACCACGTTGGAAAATAAGAATATTGCAAAAGTGGATAACTAAGAATCCAAGAAGAGTCATTGATGTTAACACACCATTATAGCATTGTGTAATGTCCCCCACCTCTTGATGAAGAGGTTTTGAGAGGACTTAGTGGCCTAGGCATCCCCACTAGGCCATAGTCTCACACTGAGGGGAAAAGTCAACCAAACTAAGGTTATATTCTTAAATTGACTTAATAAAAAGACAAAAAGGAGTAAAAAGATAACTCAATGAAGAAATAGAAGCGTTGGAGGTTGAGTTAGGGTTAACTCTAGGAGTTAACTTAACTCAACAAGGAAATAGAAGAAAAGTATAAAGACAAGGCTAGGGCGCACCTCTCATTCATTCTGGATTTTGGTATTTTGCTTGTTGATGCTCTTGAGCATACAGTTTTGAGGGTTTTGATATTACAAACCCTAGTGAGTAGCTCAGTGGTGAAAGATTCCACTCACCTAGCTCCAAGCTTGGTCTTGGGGATGAAACACTCCACCCACACCATTCTACAGCTATCATCTATCCAGGAGGACTAGCAGGGCCGTACCATTTGGATCAGCAGGGTCGTACCAGCTAAGGTTTTCTTGCAAGCGCGCACTATTGGTTGAAGACGAGTTCGATCCAGCACCTTGAAGAAGCTTGAGAGGTTTCCAGCACTAGGGTTTTGCTTGCAAGCCCTTGCTCATCAGTTTGAGGGCTTCTTGGAGGGGTTATCACGTCCCTATCATTCATTTGCAGGATGGGACGATTTCAGGAGTGAGGGTACGACTTGGTGATTCAGTATTTCTCAGAGCTAGAAGGTCATAGGCTAGATCTGACCTTGAAACTTCTCTCAGGTGCTTGTGGTTGTCCAATCTATCATTTGGGAGAGTTTCAGACGATTCAGACCTTGTATTCAGCTGGGCCATACTATTGTCCACATTCAGGGTTTCAGGAGGGTCGTACCATCTTAGGGTTTCTGTAGTTGAGGAGGAAGCTTCAGTGTTTGAGCTTCATACTTCAGGAGAAGGCTTCCATTGCCTTGATCTATCATTGAGGAGATTTTGGCAACATCAGGAGGTCTATATCTTCAGGAGGGCCGAACCCCTGGTGTCCAGTGTCTTCAGCAGGCCATACCAGCAGTCATCAGGGCCGTACCAGTTGCTTGAGGGTTAGGCTGAAATCCTAGTTTTGCAGTTGAGTGTTCATCTTCTATTCGCAGCCTTTGGGAGGCTTGTTTTGTATCTCCGGGAGCATTTTGTATGCAGCTCTAGTATTACCTTGAAGCCATCTATTCAGATCTGCTTCTCCATTGTATCAAGTGCTTGCTTTCTTATAATAAAGTTCAGCTATTTGCTTATGGTTCCTATCTTGTGTAACGTTGATAATCTTCTTATGATGATAATGATGCTTGTATAAATCCATGGCTGAATAATGGAATAAACCCTAAGGCCGAAATATTCATGGTCAACCTGCATACACAACAAATAATAATCAATTAGAGGTTAGTTAGTGATTCCCAGCAAAAAAATTGGCTTGGGATCATTACAATGGTATCAGAGCTTTGATCCTCCACACCTGTGAGGATTAGCGCATGCAGAGGTACAGTGGTATCTTTATGGGCAGAAGGAAGAAACCAACTAGTGAAACAAAGGCCGAAATGGAGGGTTCAGGAGATGACCGTGAACCACAGGGCTTGGGTTTCTTGGTAGCCGAATTTAACAAATTCCAGCAAACCTTGAACCTCACAAAAGGCAAATTGGTCCACCATTTACAGGAAAAACAGGAGACAAATTGAAGGGGGCTGGCCAAAATCACTGAGACCTTGAAAAAGGTAGATGGGAACTTGAGGAAGATTGATGAGAACCAAACCCAGATAACCGAGCTATTGATGCAGATGACTCATCAGGGGAAAGACCCTGAAACGTATGGAAACAAAGTGGTTGGTGGATCTAGTGGATTTGGTAGATCCCATGGTGAAAATAGATATAATCCGGAAAAAACTCCTAGATCCGAGGGAAGCCATGGAGGAGGCACGTCATATGGACAAATGGGTAGCAGGGCTAACCCTAGACCATACTTGACCACATTCACAAATGAACAGGTATAACAGGAACGGGTGGACGACTTTGTTGAGTAGATGGCACAATGTACTAAGGAGTACTATGGCTTCGACATGTTGATTCAAAGGCAGATGTCCTTGGATCAATACTGCCAACTCAAGTTCAGAAACAAGCCCAGTCCGAGCCATAGGAGCAGTTATGAGTTGAAACGAAGAGCAGGGAAGATGGAAATCCCATATTTTGATGGCACGGCCAAGATGACAACACAGGCATGGGTGCAAAAACTGGATACATATCTGCAGCTTAATCCCATGAGGGAGATGGAAGCCATCAAGTTTGCCACTATGTACTTGGATGGCAAGGCCCATGATTGGTGGTATCATGGACTCACCACCCTAGGCCACAATCAGATAGTGTCCTACACTGAATTTACCCAGAGGCTCATTGATAGATTTGATCAAGAAGATCCTGAGCTACACTTCCGGGAATGCACACAGCTCAAGCAAATAGGTACGGCTGAGACATACATTGAAGACTTTCAAAGGTTGGCAGTGATGGTGCATGATATATCACCAACCAGACTCATGATGCTCTTCATTGAAGGGTTGATGTAACCCTTTAAGGGTTTGGTAAAGGCTTTTAAGCCTACCAACCTACAGGATGCCATTTGGAGGACGAGGGACCTAGGACCAGCTGCTAGGTCGAAATTTATACCTAGACCACCCCTTAACACCGGAGGAAGAGATCAGAGACCTCCAATGAATCAAGGAGGACGTTGTTAATATTATGGTAGCTGCGAGAGGTATTTACCTCCACGTGTGAACCTAACGAGAATAGAAGACTCCGGAAAGCAAGAGAAAACCCTAATGAGTTGTCTAATAACCCTAGAAGTCTTGTCGGCTCAAGAAGATAATTTATATTAGGTTATTAGCCTCCAAGAGAAGAAGTCGGCCAGAAATAATAAAAAATATACTGAACAGAGTCCAGACACATATCCAGAAGGAGAAGTCGGCCCCAACAAATCTAGCAGAACCAGTATAAATACAGGGCGCCAGTTCTCATTTGACACATCTCAGAATTGCAGAGCAACAACTGGTGCGCACTGCAGTTCCCAGTTTGGTGCACACGTGTGGAGGAGAGTTGCAGGTGCAGCTGCTGCAGCTAGCAGTTTGGGTGTTGGTTTGGACTATTTGATCAACTATTGTTGGTGCGCTATCCTTGGAGGAAGATGTGCTATACCTTGTTTGGCTATCTAGCCTAGGGTTTGCTTCCGGAGTAATTCTCAGTCAAGGTTAAGGTGCTCGGAGGGTGGCTTCAGCCTATGGTTGGGTGACGAGGGTATCGTCAATGGTAAAACGAGCTCACATTCTTCTATATTCTAACAGACGTGACCTAAGGGGGTTTGACAGGGGCAGTGGCAGAATGGATGACAACACCAGGAGGGAACTTAGAAGGAAGAAACTCTGCTTCACATGCAAAGAACCATGGAACCCATCACACAAGTGCATGGGCCGTGGCCAGGTGCACTACATAAAAGTGACCTCAGACAACGAGGAGGAAGATTGCGGCAAAATACAGAACATAGAGGTCGAAACCACAGAGACAACAGAAGAGGAGGTCCCAGAACAGAACAGTACGGCTGAAGGGAATGCCACCTTAGCATCTATCAGTGGGGTGCCCAAATTTAACACTTTCAGGATGAGAGTCTTGCAGGGGCAGAAAGTATCAGTATTGGTTGATGGGGGAGCATCTCACAACTTCATTGACTCAGCATTGTTGAAGAGAAGGCATATACCTGCAGTGGAATTCGAAGGGTTCAAGGTGGAGGTAGCAGGTGGAAGCATTATGCCTTGTGACAGATACATTCCAAGTATGAAGCTTACATTGGGTAGGCATGAGTTGGTACAGGATGTCTATGTGATGGATCTTCTAGACACTAACATAATCCTTGGAGTTCAGTGGCTCAACACATTAGGACCTATCACCACCAACTACAAGACCATGGAGATGTCTTTTACAGAGGAGGGTGGACGAAAGATAGTGCTCCGGGGCATGACAAGCAATTCTACCAAGATAGTCACGGCTAAGATGATGGAGGCCATTTTTAGAAGAGAAGATATCGTGTATGCAGCTGAATGTAGGATTTCAGTACGTGTGGATGAGCAGGGTAAGGTTCACTACACTCCAGAAATCCAAGAGATCATTGACAAACACAACAAGGTGTTTGGGCCGATACCTCCAAGAGTGCCACCAAACAGGGGGTTTGAGCATATTATTGAGCTAGAGATGGGAGCTAAACCAGTCATCACCACACCATAGAGGCATCTGAAGAAGTACAAGGACGAGATAGAGAAAGCCATCAAAGAACTTTTGGACATGGGGCACATCAAGCCAAGCTCTAGTCCCTTTGCTTCTTCAATGGTGCTGGTCAAGAAAAAAGATGGAACTATGCGGATGTGCATTGACTTCCGGGCTTTGAATAAAAAGACAATAAAAAACAGGTACCCTATACCTAGAATTGATGAGTTGCTTGATGAATTGCATGGAGTTGTCTATTTCACAAAGATTGACCTACATTTTGGCTACCATCAGATCAAGATGAGGGAGGAAGACATCTCAAAAACAACTTTCAGGTGTCATTACATCCATTATGAGTTCTTGGTGATGCCCTTTGGGTTAACCAATGCCCCAGCCACGTTCCAATCTTGCATGAACCATGTGTTCAACAAACAGCTAAGGAAACACTTGTTAGTATTTTTTGATGACTTGCTCATTTACAGCAAGACGTGGGAGGAACACCTTCAGCATGTGGATCAAATTATGTCTATCATGGAGGAACAGTCACTGTACGCTAAGGAGTCCAAATGTGAGTTTGGAATGACAGAAGAACTTTACTTGGGACACATCATTGGAGAAAAGGGGGTACAAGTGCATCAGGAGAAAATAAAAGCCATTATGGAGTGGCCTACTCCTAAAACACTCATAGAGTTAAGGGGGTTTCTAGGCATGTGCACGTACTACAGGAAATTTGTCAAGGGGTTTTCCCAGCTGTGTGCACCCTTGACCGATTTGACTAAGAAGGGAGCCTTCAAATGGAGTGAAGAAGCTCAAAATACGATGGATAAGATGAAAAAGGTGATGAGCACGTGTCCAATCCTAGCCCTTCCAGATTTCAGCCTGCCTTTTATATTAGAGTGTGATGCTTCAGGAGAAGGTATAGGGGTCGTAGTGATGCAAAATAGGCACCCTCTTGCCTATGAGAGCCAAAAACTCAGGGGTCCTGAGCTACTCTACAGCATTTATGACAAAGAAATGTTGGCCATCATGCATGCACTAGCCAAATTTTGGCAATATCTGGTAGGTGCACGGTTTGTGGTCAAGTCAGATCATAACAGTCTTAAATACCTATTGGAGCAAAAGGACTTGAATGAAAGGTAGCAAAAATGGGTAAGCAGGATACAGGCCTATGACTTTGACATTGAATTTGTCAAGGGGAAGAACAACGTGGTAGCTGATGCATTATCCCGGAGGCCATCCATTTTTGCATTGACAGGTGTATCAGTTGACTGGAAGGACCACTTGGTGATGGAGTATGCAAAGGATCAGTACGCTTGTCATCTATTGGACGGACAGGTACAAGATGATAACTTCAAGGTTATAAATGACCTCATCTATTACAAGGGCCGAATCTTTTTGGTTCCTGGATTGGCCTTCAAGGCCAGAGTGTTGCAGGCATGTCATAACTCGCCAATGGCAGGGCACCAAGGGATCAGTAAGACGTACAGGCAGGTAAGGGAGAGATTCTCATGGAAGGGCCTCAAGGAGGATGTAATAAAGCATGTAAAGGAGTGTACTACATGTCAGGAGAACAAGGATGAGCACACCCACCCAGCAGGACTACTACAACCCTTACCCATTCCAGAGCATAAGTGAGAAAGGATATCCATGGATTTCATCACCGGGTTGCCAAAAACACAGGGGAAGGACTGCATTTTTGTGGTGGTGGACAGATTGACAAGGTTTGCACACTTCTTCTCCATAGCCACCCACTTCAGTGCAGCACAGGTGGCCGAACTGTTTTTCAGGGAGATTTTCAGGTTGCACGGCCTACCCAAAACCATTGTCAGTGACAGGGATAGCAGGTTCATGAGTACCTTTTGGGAGGAATTGTTCAGATTGGTTATTACGGCCTTGACCCCTAGTACCAACTATCACCCGTAGACAGATGGACAGACTATGATAGTCAACAAGTGGGTCGAAGGCTATCTCAGAACTTATGTAGCAGGGCAGCAGAAAGCGTGGGTCAGATGGTTACACTTGGGAGAGTACTGCTACAACACCACCCAGCACGTGTCTATAGGCATGACACCATTCAGGGCCTTATACAGCTATGACCCACTATCTTTTGTAGAGATTGCTTTCAGTGACAGCAGGGCACCCATGGTACAAGACTGGGTACAACAGAGCCAGGACATCCTCAGAGAGCTGAAGGATCAACTATAGAGAGAACAGAACCAGCAGAAGGTCCAAGCAAACAAGCACAGGGTGGACCGCACTTTTGAGGTTGGTGACTTAGTCTATCTAAGGCTCCAACCATACAGGCAGGCTTCTATAAAAAGAAGCGGAGCAGAGAAGCTACAACAACATTTCTTTGGGCCCTACAGGATCAACAAGAAGATAGGGGCCATAGCTTATGAGCTGGAACTTCCACAGGGCAGCAGGATACACAATGGCTTTCATGTGTCCTACTTGAAGAAGGCCATCGGCCAACACATTACACCTATTGAGGTACTACCTCCTATGGACGAAGAAGGGCAACTTGTTTTGATTCCGAAAGAGATACTAGAGGTTCGGGAGAAGAGGCTCGAGAAAAGAAGCATGAAAGAGTACCTGATCAGATGGAAGGATCTACCCATTGAGAATGCCATGTAGGAGAATGCACAAGTAGTCCGGGAAACAGGTTTGGAATTGCTTGAGGGCAAGCAATTTCTAGCAGGGGAGACTATAATGTCCCCCACCTCTTGATGAAGAGGTTTTGAGAGGACTTAGTGGCCTAGGCATCCCCACTAGGCCATAGTCTCACACTGAGGGGAAAAGTCAACCAAACTAAGGTTATATTCTTAAGTTGACTTAATAAAAATAGAAAAAGGAGTAAAAAGATATCTCAATGAAGAAATAGAAGTGTTGGAGATTGAGTTAGGGTTAACTCTAGGAGTTAACTTAACTCAACAGGGAAATAGAAGAAAAGTATAAAGAGAAGGCTAGGGCGCACCTCTCATTCATTCTGGATTTAGGTATTTTGCTTGTTGATGCTCTTGAGCATACAATTTTGAGGGTTTTGATATTACAAACCCTAGTGAGCAGCTCAGTGGTGAAAGATTCCACTCACCTAGCTCCAAGCTTGGTCTCGGCGATGAAACACTCCACCCACACCATTCTGTAGCTATCATCAATCCAGGAGGACTAGCAGGGCCATACCATTTGGATCAGCAAGGCCGTACCAGCTAGGGTTTTCTTGCAAGGGTGCACTATTGGTTGAAGAAGAGTTCGATCCAACACATTGAAGAAGCTTGAGAGGTTTCGAGCATTAGGGTTTTGCTTGCAGGCCCTTGCTCATCAGTTTGAGGGCTTCTTGGAGGAATTATCACGTCCCTATCATTTATCTACAGGATGGGACGATTTCAGGAGTGAGGGTACAACTTGGTGATTCAGTATTTCTGAGATCTAGAAGGTCATACGCTAGATCTGACCTTGAAACTTCTCTCAAGTGCTTGTGGCTGCCCGATCTATCATTCAGGAGAGTTTCAAATGATTCAGACCTTGTATTCAGCTGGGCTGTACTATTGGCCACATTCAAGGTTTCAGGAGGGTTGTACCATCTTAGGGTTTCTGCAGTTGAGGAGGAAGCTTCAATGTTTGAGCTTCATACTTTAGGAGAAGGTTTCCATTGCCTTGATCTATCATTGAGGAGAGTTTGGCAGCATCAGGAGGGCCAAACCCCTGGTGTCCAGTGTCTTCAGTAGGCCATAGCAACAGTCATCAGGGCCGTACCAGTTGCTTGAGGGTTAGGCTGAAACCCTGGTTTTGCAGTTGAGCGTTCATCTTCTATTGGCAACCTTTGGGAGGCTTGTTTTGTATCTCCGGGAACATTTTGTATGCAGCTCTAGTATTACCTTGAAGCCATCTATTCAGATCTACTTCTCCATTGTATCAGGTGCTTTCTTTCTTATAATAAAGTTCAACTATTTGCTTGTGGTTCCTATCTTGTGTCATGTTGATAATCTTCTTATGATGATAATGATGCTTATATAAATCCATGGCTGAATAATTGAATAAACCCTAAGGCCGAAATAACCATGGTCAACCTGCATACACAACAAATAATAATCAATCAGAGGTTAGTTAGTGATTCCCAGCAAAAAAATTGGCTTGGGATCATTACACATTGAAGCACACGTAACATCATATGGCGTCACAAAGCATTCCTCATAATTGATTAATAGACCAATCTAAGAGATCATCTATATATACTTGAGCGTACACCAATTCCCTTTGATATGGTCAACTTTGATCACCCAAGTTAGCCCCAAAGCGGTTAGACAATCTGCCATCTTACCCTTCTTCTACTCACAATCGGTCACTATTGACTTGGTAAGGAACATCATTGTCTGTCCAATCTGATCAGTCAAAACCCATGTTAGTAGTCTAGTTAAACATACGATTGACAATTGACTACCTACCTAAATCATGCCGATTGAATTCAAGGCTGGGTTTAATCTTAGGTTTTAACATGGAAAGATATTTTGAATATGAGAAATTGTAATTCTCGAATAAGACAAAGTCCGCAATTACCATGTTGATAGGTCACATTGACATTTGGTGGGATTTCCCAAGTTTCCCAAGGTCAGAAGAGGACAAGGACTTGGAGTAACATGGTATCCAAGTTGAGAGAAAAATTATTGCCAATGGATTATAAACAAGTGCTTTTTAAACAAATGAAAAATTTGAGATAGAGAGAGCAAAGTGTGTAGGAGTATATGGATAAATTTTATAAGATTTCAATATGCACAGGTCATGATGACAACAAGAACTAGAGGGTCTCCAAATATGAGAATTGGTTGATGTTTGCATTCCAAGATGAGATGAACCTACATAAGATAAGTTTAGCTAAAGGAGCTTATTATTCAACATTGAGAGAGGTGATCGAGGTAGCAAAGATAGAAGCTCATTTTAGCACATCAAGGAATCACACAAAGAGAATGCTGACAAGTTGGAAGAAGGTAGTGCATCAAGAAGAGCTAGAGGTAGAACTCAAGGTGGATTTCGATAAAGAAGTTGTAACTTCGGTGGCTATAAGAGAGATTTATTGCAACAGATGTGGAGATGTAAGTCATAGATTATTTGAATGTCTACCAAAGGATGGCAAGTGGGGTAATGAGGCGAGAACTCAATTAGTCCAAGGAGAGATATCAAGAGATAATGAAACAATCACATTGGCAGTAGAACAAGGTGGAACTTTGATGATGCATAAAGGAAAGATCGTGCCAACAAAACAACGATACCAAAAAAGGATAAGTGGATGGGAATAAATATCTTCAAAACCATGGAAATTTGAAGGTAACTGTTGTAAATTTATTATTAATTCTGGTGGTAATGAGAACATGGTGGTAGTA
>ML853237.1:4758-29767 GCA_009831015.1 Picea engelmannii | reverse complement strand
AACCCCTAAACACTTTCATTCGTCATTCCCTGCACTTTCTCAGCAATCTGAGAAACCCCCGTCATACATATTCAGGATGAACCTGAGCCTAACACCCCTCCATCCACCATCATCACTGAGCACCCTCCATCACCACCACAACCCCATTCTCCACCCCTATAAACCACTAGTCCACCCCAAACCACTGATCCAGAGCTAATGCAACTCGATCCCCCAGAAAAACTAGAGCGAGAACTCCTAGAAACAAACCAGGAATTGTATGAGAAAAGACCATAAGTTTCTAGTCCAAATACATAAGTACCAGAGAAGAGCCTGTAGCTGACTGGTCCAAACCCAGACACCCAGGACCAACATATTGTGCCTTTTGTGCAGAAAAAGGACACTCCAACAGTGGAGGAGCTGCAAGGTGAAAATCCCCAGCATATTTCCTCAATGGCCAAGGTTGAGGGCACTCAGGGAAGCGCAACTCTAGAAGCAGATTTACACAAAGAGAAGGAGATACCTGAGGTTCAGAAGGAACTAGAGTCAACCTTTGGGCAGAGCGTGACATCCACGCGGGAACAAATGGAGCTGGTTCTCCAAAACCCTCAGTAGTGCACAGAGTTGTTGCAACTCTTCCTAGAGAGAACAGAGATTCTGACACTTCTTCCATCAGCATTGAGGTTGAGGCTGGTGCCAGGACCATCCACATGGGAGGAGGAAGTGGAGACTCCTTCAAAACACTCAATGACTAGTGGACTTCCACTACAGAATTGAGTACCCAGGGATGCAGCATCGTCTTTCGTTGACCTTGCACAATGGCCAACAACACAATTGGTTGGAATGATCAGAGCATCCACTGATCAATTAGAGAAAAGGCTCCAGCAGGCGGAGAGGTCTGCAAAGTTTGCAAGGGAGTAAGTTATCCTTGCCTAAACATGTAGAAAACAAGAGGAACATGCAAAGATCCAGGTCGAGCACAAACTGGAAAGAGTCCAAGAAAGGCTTGTTGAATCCTAGCCGGAGATTCAGAAGGTCGCACCCCAACTACTTGAATCCAGGGATGTAGGAGAGCCGAAGCATTAGATTGAGCTGATCCAAGGAGCATGGTCACAATTGGCCATTCATACTGAGCATCTGGAAATGCAGTTGCGAAAAACTCAGAAAAAGTGGAGCAACAACCTCAGAAGCTGGAGGAGCATATGGAGAAGGTAGTGCTAGAAGGAAACAATGCCAGAGAAACACTACATAAGCGCACAACTGAGTGCACAAATACTTTCAAAGAAGTCAACGATTGGATGGGCATCATCGCTAGACACAACCAGAACTTGGAGGATGTGCTCACCAGAATCCAGGTGTTGAATGAAGAAGTTGCAGCTACAATGGATCCTCTGGAGAAACAACAAAAGTTTGACAAGATCCAGCAAGAAGGCAATGAACTGAAGGCCCTATTTGAGGCACAATCCGTAGAACGAGCTACGTGACTTTTGGCATGTCATTCAGACAGTTTAAATGTAGATGCATCAAGTCAATGAAACCAAAGATTTTGAATGGAACGTGTTGGTTGCATCCAATCCCAAGGGATGCATTATAGATGCAACCCAACAGTTCGTCATTGAGGCCTCACTCTTTGCCAAGAAGTGGTAGGATAAAGTTGGAAGCTTTCAAGAAGTGAGGAAGCGAGCCTTGGAGTTGGTCCCAGAGTTGGGACCTTCATTTGAAGAGGCAAAAGAAGGGAAAGTGCAAGCAGAAGATAAAAATCAAGAGGAAAAGGAGGACAAGGGAAAACAACAGTTGCTCCTAGAAGCTACAAAAGAGCCGAGTACTTGACTCAAGGGCGAGTCAAGGTTTGTCGAAGCCTGTTGGGCCCTTCGTTTTTGGAAAAGGAATTGCGCAAAAAGGAATACAGTCCCAGTTTTGGCCTAGTAAGAGTTGTGCAAGCTATAAAATAAGTAGAACATCATAGCAAGGAGAAGCAACAAAAATCAGTTGTGAAAAGGACAACACAACGCCAACAAAGCAAAAGTGGTTGTAACAGAACAAGAAAGCATGGAAGCCAAAGCCAGAAGATATGACTTAGATTATATATAGGGATGAATATAATTGTAAAAGGGTTGGTCATGGTTGTTGTTGTTGAGTTTGGTTGGGTTTTGTTAGTATCGCAAGTGTAAGGTTGAGGTCATAGTTATTGTCTACCGTTGAGAAGTCAGATTTTGAGTCTGTAATGTAATCTATACACCATTTTGGGAATTAAATCTCTACGACATGGGTCCAGAGCCAGGATTTTGTAACAGAGAGCTACGGTGTATCTATGAGATTGTAGTTGAGAAAGATCTGAAGATAGTATATGAAGAAGGATCCAAAATTTAAAAATATGTTGTGTATTTATGTGTATATACTTTTGCATCGTATCTTTACAATACTTCTTTATGGTTCTTAAGTTCCACATGATGTCTCTATGTTTGAATGTTTTTCTGTAGCATAAGTAGTTTCAATTATTGCACATATGAGTTCAGATCTGTTATGTAGCTAGATGTCTTGCGCAAGATCAGGATGAATCTTGAAGGTTCTGTGAACCCACCTAAGTATTTTCCTTTCCCTTCCCTATCCATTTGTCTCAACAACACTTCGGGTAAGACTTCTTCTCTTCAAAGGAGATGAAAATGTCAGCGCTCTAGACTGCTCAATACCTTTTGTTGGTAACCTGAGAAGGACCCTGGTCTAATCAAACTTGCGCCAACATAAATTATCGTTCATTCATTTGGTTAATGCAAATTCTTTGTTCTCACTCTCTCATTTCTCTTTTCTCTCATTTTTCTACAAACCGTGTATGTCATTTTCTAGCTAGATCTTATCTATGCAGGTTCAATCACATTTACAATTTAGAAGTTACTACATTACTCACTTTTAGATTATCAATAAAAAAAAATTATTTCTTCATATATTTTATTCTAATTTTCTCTCCTTTATTTATTTTTTTTTACACAATCAAAATTATTTTTTAATTAAATTATATTTTAATAATAAAATGGTAAAACTTATCATTATTGTTCCAAGATTAATTCTCAACTCATGTCATTCCATCTCAAAACTAGGAGCCTTCTACTAATCTTTATCATTCTGTAAAAGTAAAATAATGAGCAATTGATTTAGCGTTTTCCAGATAAAGCATTACCAAAAATGAGGAAGCCAAATTCGATCTAAATTAGGTCGTAACATTAACACATATCGATTCAAAATAGCCAATTAAATAATACAAAACTGTAATCATCATATTTAAACGCCAAAATCATCATAATTGAAAAAACGTTGATTTAAAAAAACTTAAAGTTGGAATTATCATACTCCTTTTTATATGCATAAGGTGAATTATGCTTTAAGTGGTAACTTACAACTAAGATTATATATATATGATTATCATAATTATGCTAACACTACCGTGTAATTGAATGTAATTTTATGTAATGTATACTTACAACTAAGATTATATATATATATATATGATTATCATAATTATGCTAACACTACCGTGTAATTGAATGTAATTTTATGTAATGTATATTGAGTGTTATATATTATTTGAAAATTATAATAAGAAGAGGAGTATTATAATAATATAACAGTTTATGAATGTAAATTTATGTAATGTATATTGAGTGTTATATATTATTTGAAAATTATAAGAAGGAGAGGAGTATTATAATAACATAAAAGTTTATGAGGGAAAATTATATATATATAAAGATTGGCTTATCAGATTTTATGAAAGACAAGAGATTATTTGGACTTATTTAGAGTATTATTATGATGTTTGAAAAGCATTAGGAGAAGCATTCCAAGATTAGTATAGTTTTGATGACTTGGAAGGTTAGGAAGGTTGGTATTGTGACAAATATTTGAAATTGAGATCTAATTTGGGTATATGCAGGGCACTCTAGGAGAAAGTGCTTTTCATCTTCAACTCTTTGGGTGTCACAAATGTGACAAATCAATTCATGCCATGGATTTTTGAGTATTCTCCAATGTCTAGTTTCACTATGCAACTCATGAGAATTAGTTCTTATTATAGAGATATTGATTCTCTTCCTTACACGATCTTCAAGAATAGGGTTAATCACGTCCTTATAGTGTATTAAATTTATTTTAACCTCTAATTCTTTATCGTACCAAAGATTTTCCTTTCATTTATCTTGAATAATATTTTTAATATCATTAGAATTATGCAAAATACCTTCTTCCTTTATTCCCCAATGTTTTATCCAAGACTTGACATCATTATGCCATCCCCTCTTGATCTATTAGTGATTTTGGATAGAATCTAAAGCGATTTTGCAGAGCCTCGTGTCATACATGTTGTTTATCTTGTTCTTGTACATTAATTACCTAATCATAGTTGTGCTTTCAATTGAGGAATGACTCACTTCTATGAGAATCATAGGATAAGGTGTATTGCTTTTAATTTTGAGATTGTAAGTGATAACATTATTTTAGATCTGCGTTTTCTTTCTCTAGGAATTTTGAGAGATACTTCATCCACAAACTTCACATCCATATAAGATAATAGGACTGATAAGAGTATCAAAGATGATATTTTTCTTATCCCATAGCCAAAGGTCCGCTAATTTAGAATTATTTTCAAGTGCATAATAAACTTTCCACTCTCCATTTATCCTTTTCCCAATGTTATAGTTCCAATTGAGCTTGTAATGAATACGAATTCCAAGATACTTGTATTAAGAAACTTCCTCCAAGCTGTTATCACTCTATAATTTCCAGAGGTTGGCGAAGCGTAGAAGAAATTGACAGAGGTAACTATCAAAACCACTTTTGAAGATGGGATCTAGCCCTGCCAGCTTCAGAGAGGGATCTCTCTGTAAGATTGAGATTTGTTTAAGTTTTTAAATGTTAGGCTAGTTATGACAGTCTGAATTTGTTTGTTTGTTTGTAATAGTTGTCTGAAAGAATGCTTAATTTTCCATTGGGCTATGGGGTCTGTATTATAGATAAGGATCAGATTCAAATTTTTATGAGGTTTTCTTTAGAGTGCAGGGTAGTAAAATTGTTGGATCTATTGAGATTAAATGAGATGAATAAGACAGAACAAGAGGGGAATTCCACTAAGCAGAAGAGCAATTAAGAATTCATTTACTCAATTTCATATGAAAACATATAGATCATTAAAAGACCAAAGACATAGTAATAAAGATAAATCATGCTCTATTGAATTCCTTTTAATGATTAGAATTTGAAATATATAAATGATCACAGAGAAAAGAAAGCGTTCAACAAAGAGAAAGAGACATCACCAACAATCTGACACAAGAATCTTGTGAATAAGCATGTTTTATTACTGGTCGATCCTTTGAAAAAATTACACAATAGCTCCTCTGTGCAAAAATCAACCTTCAATACTTCAAAGGAAGAAGTATTTATAAAATTATTTACATCATATCCTGTCAGAAATGACTAGGATATTATGGAGGAAATATCTAACTAATTAGATCTCAAATTACAAATATATGAATTATGTTAATCTGTTCGGATCCTTAGTGCTGATTTTGTGGAAGTAGTTGGTGACTCATATCGTTGGCTTTGGATGACTGCTCCATGTTGACTTGAACCTAAAAATTATCTTTACTCAAGTAAAGAACATAGATCTTCCCATCTCTTTTTACCTGGGATGGAAACCTTGAGTAACTTTTTGTATATCTCATCCATTTCAGTATACTTGGAAAAATTAGTCTTGGTGATGAAGATATGTTTTATCTCATGCTGGATACTCAGGTCCAACTAAAGTGTCTCTAGGAAATATTTACCAGTAATGCTTCTTTGTATCCCTATAAACTTGGAACTATCCTTTGCCACTGCACTAATCTTTTGTTTGTAATCTAACAAAGTGATTAGCTTATCATTGAGTACAAATAGTCCAGGGAGACCTTTCTTGTGTAGTACTTCAATATTATTGAAAAATATCTGCACTCCAATGTCCATCACCTGAGCCTTCTCTTCTAGCTGCAACATCAATCCTTTCTTGGTCATGACCGTCTTGATCTCAAGGATGGTCTCTGTCATGTCTTCAATCTCCATTTCTTTTAACTCCTTCTTGTTTTTGGAGTTTAGGAATTGTATGAGTTCAGTGGCCTCTATAGGTCTTTCTCCTAGATCTTCTTTGATTTTCCCAATTGCTTCTTTGGCCTTCTATACCAATTCATGTTTTTCAAAGATGATCTATATGGATGGCCAGATTTCTGCCATAGACTTGATGATATCCACCCAGATGTTTTACTTAGCTTGGGCTAAGGTCTATGCCATGACAGTCTATTTCTGTAGTTGTTGTAGTTATTGACTAAGACTCTGAGACATGCATTTCTACATGGTGACTAGCCTGGAACATAGACTTAAGCTCTTGGAGGTTTTTTACTTCTTCTTGCAGTTTTATGATCTCCTCCCCTTGGAGGGACATCTCCTCCATAGAATTCACAAGTTTCTCAGATGCATCTGAAACTTGTACTAGAATCGCTGATGGAATCTCTATTGATGTGGTGACATATTCTATTCTAATTCATGTTAGAGGGACTGACTCTAGTGGGATAATGGCCATTTGTACACTATGTTATTTCTCCTTTATCAATTTATCCATTTATTCTTCCATCTCTTGTATGTATGCATTGTGTTCCATGATAAGCTTCAACATTTCTTCTTTGTGGCCTTCAGTTTCAACCACCTCTTTTGCTTGTGAATCTTCTGTAGTTGGAAGTTTCAGTTGCTTTCTCAAGGATGTTATATTAGCATTCTTCTTCTTCAATAATTCCTCATCTTCCTTTACATTTGATGGGTCATAACCAATCTTCAACATCAATTATTATAGTGATTTGATCTTGTTGTCCTTGGCCAAAGAAGTGATTTTCTCCATCTTCAATTGGGACTGAATGTTATTTAGAGACACCTACAATTTTAAATCATTCAATGAGGTGTTCATCAAGGTGGAGAAAATCATCTCCCCTGTTTTCCTATGCATTTCCATTTGGTCCACTGGATTGACTTCTTTCACATCAAGCTCAAAGGAAGTCTTCTTGTAGTCAGCAATTGTCTTAGGATGATGAACTTGTGCTTGCAGGAATGAAATTTGAATTCTTCCTTTCTATGTGTCAAATGTTGACAACAATATGTGTTGAGTAGTGGAGGTCTGCTTCCATAACTGAGCATATGTGTTTTTGTTTAGGAGTTCATTCCTTTGCTTGATCTGTTTGTACTTGTCAAAGATATTTGACCTTGTTTGCTCATGAGATGATTCAGCTGATAGATTAGTGTCTATTTGTTTTTTAGATGAATATGTGGACAATATGAACTAACTATCTGAAAAGGTTGAGTAATGTGGTCCCGCCATGACTATGGTGGACTACATTTCTCCTTTTTTGAGCAAGTCTAGTGTGTGACTAGTTTTTTCCCTTTTTATGTAGACTTGGAATTCTTCAGCTCACACCTCTATGACCTAAGGGGAAACCTATTTCCTTGTTCTATTTTTTGTTTGTATTTGAGGTGTTTTGGTATGTGAATCAATGACAGGGGGAGGTTGTTCTTCTATTTCCAGCAATGTGTTCTCTTGTTAATCTGTTTGGTTCATATACTTTTCCACATCTGGCTTATGTGTGTGAGCATAAGGAGTACTCCTTTGTTTGAATCTCAGCTCTAAGATGACACCAAATGGGTGATAATTCCATGTGAAACTATGAGTGAAACTCATCTGTTTCAAGAGGTTGTCTGCCTCTTCTCCCGCAACTCTGTTGTTTAATATGAAAGGGCCAATTTGGGTCTTGATTGTGAGTTGTTGTTTCTTCTTGGATGAAACAAAATGGATATCATCAGATTTCACCATATCCCTCATGTATTCTAGTGAAAATATCCTTATAGGGAGATATTTTGGAAGTCTGTATGGTGGAATCTCACATCCATACACTCTTATTTCAGTGTGGTTTTGATATAGATACCAATCTCTTTTTTTGGCTAGATCATAGAGATGAAGGATTCTCTGAATTTATTCATTGATCCTTGGCTTTGTACTATTGTTCAACATGAAAACTAATGGGTGATAAAAATGGTCTATAAAATCCTTGAAGCTGAATTCAGTTGAATTTTTCCTCACTAGTGAGGTCCATGAGGTCATTGACTTTGGGTTTCCTTCCTGATCCAATTTCTGAAAAGCACATGGAAACCTATCTGACTAAAAAAAAGTAAAAAATTCACCATCACTGAGGAATATTTGAAAATTCCTTCTGTTGAAAACATGAAAAGAAGATAATGTATGTTATCACCCAGAAACTGACTGAAATCAAATTGAATTGTGGCTTTTTGTTCTATGGAAAAAATGGACAAAAAATCTAAGATAGGTTCATCAACCCATTCATATGAGAAGTATCCTAACAAGTAACAAACAATGGAAATAATCTAGTTTTCCGTGACAAAGAAAATGGAGGATGGATAGGGAGGATTTTTCTTGGGCAATTGAGCGTCTTTTGGCAGAAAAATATCTAAAATTTGGGCTCTTTGGGGGAAGGAGAGCTTTTGGTACAGGTCATTCACGGCCTTGATGGAAAATGGGATTGTAGGGTCGCTTCTTTAGATATGTAGCATTTGATTAATGGATTCGGGGGTAATGGTGAACATGGTTTCACCAGAAGAGGAAACTATGGCCCTTTGGCTGGGAAAATAATGGGCTTGGAATTTCAAAGCGAATTCGAGGAAGTGAAAGGCCCGAGGGAACATATACAGAGGAAAATTGGACTTCTAGAGTCCAATTTCATTGCTCTGATCTAGGAAGATATCCTTTAGCTATAAGTGTAATTCGAAGAATTCGAATTCACACTTCGGCTCTGTAATCTTGTAATCCTTATCTGTCAGGGGGATGTGATCCAGGTCGATAAGAGGGGAAAGAAATGGATTCTCATTTGTTTCAACGGATTTGGCTTTGGGGGCCATGACTAACATATTTTTAAGGTGGATTAATGGTAGACTATAATTACCCAGGTTAATTTCTCTTGTTGACAGTGAACCATTGTGGCAGTTGTCTTGAAATATGGCTTTGGCGCAGTTTCCACAGTGTATGGACTTGCAAATAGTGTTACAGGGTGAATAAATGGGTTTTACAGCGTAATGGAGGTGTCCATTATGGCGTGTCATGATGATGGGCGATTAATGGTCATGGGGAGGGAATGGATTAGTTAACAGGTAAGTGGGATGTGACGTATGACATGTGGTAGTGGGGTACTATGGCAAAGTGAGGTGAGCAGTTTTTGGGTAGTGTTTTGGAAGGATTCTAGAGAGAGGGGGGAGGTAGGTGGTAAGTGGATTTGAGTGGGGGGCTTTTCAAAATGTTGGGAGAGTGACACGTTAGGTGGGGCTAGCGGGGGGGGAACTGCTTTTCCAGACCCCCCTGCCCCACCGTTAAAGGCAGAAAGGTCGGGGGGGGTCCAAAATACTCTGAGGACTGTTGATCTGGGCGCTACTGGATGTCACTGCTGAAACTTGTGAAGACTTTAGTCGCTACACGACAAGAAGTATTATCCATTAGAAAACTTAGGATAAAATCATACAATGGGTAGCGTTAAGCTTACCCTTTCCCACTTTTACACCATGGTCTTATTTCCTAAGGTAAGAAGATCTAAATTTACTCAAACAAAGGGTATTTCAACAATCCCTTTTCAAATTTTATTCAAATAAACATCACTAACCTAACTCCTAACCTAATCAACTAACCTATTAATCCAACTTAGACTATTGGATTAATTAATACTCTAACCTAGCTCGTTTGGACAAGATTAAACTATTTGACCAAATTTATTCACTAACCTATCAACATAAATTGAAAAAGTTTGATCGTGATTATACAGTATGATTCAAACCAACTTTATTTTTCATGGGGTTTTATATCTTCTGTATTTTTTTTATTTTTTGTACTTTATTATTTTTAAACCCTCTTTTCATTTTTTCTATTTTTATCCTTTTCTTTTTCTTTTTCTTTCTTTTGTTTTGTTTTGTTTTTGTTTTTCTGTTTTTTTGTAAATCTTTTGCAGAATAAAATATTATTTACAATAAAATATGACTAGAGGAAGAAATTCTAACCACCAGGTGATACTATGAAATATAGGGTTATATCAGTGGCTCCACTTGGGGATGGTGCTCTCCTTGTGAGGTGCCAAGAACCATCTACACGTTGCCTTGAATCTTCTTCTCCAGTATGTTTCTGCATTCTAATTCTCTTTCTTATAAATGTAAATCTTATGACACTGAAAAAGGGATTAGGGCCTTCTCTTCGAGCTTCAACCAATGATAAAAATCACCCACACCTGACATAAAAAGGTAAAATGGTATTTACAATGAAATGAGTGAGAAAACCTTTCATTATTGTGAAACATAGTGCTTGAGCATTCTACCATTGATAGGCCCTCCTGGAAGATCTGCTCCATCCATATCCTTGATCAAAAATGCATTTCTTCCTCTGTAGGCATGTATTATGAATGGGAATTTCCATAAATTCTCAAATTTTCCATGTTTTCCCTTTTCTTCATTCCTTGAGTCACATTTCAATACTTTGTCTCCTAACTGGAAATCATCATCCTTGGTCCTTCTGTCATAGATTTTGTTGATATTTTCCTGAATCACCTGAGTTTGGTTGTAGACCTCTTCTCTAGATTGTTGTAGTTGTATAGTTTGATTAAATCTTATTTGGATGTCATTTGGTTCTACCTGTACTTCCTATAATAATTTCATGATAGGAACACCTAAAGAAGTAGGAAATACACCATCCATTCCATATACCAACTGGTATGGAGACATACCAATTGACCTCTTTGTAGTAAGTCTATCTTCCCATAGTGCATGTCCCAACTTATTGTGCCATGATTTTTTGTTGTCATGTAGAAACTTATTGATGATATTGACCAGACTCTTATTTGAAGACTCTGCTAATCCATTACCCTGAGGGTAATAGGTTGTAGAGTGTCATAAGGTGATATGATATTTGTTGCAAAAATCTATCATCTTTTTTTATTTGAATGTTGTTGCGTTGTCAATGATAATTTTTCCAGGGCATCCAAATCTAGAAAGAATGTTAGTTTCCATAAACTTTATGATCACAACATCAATGGATTTCCTGGTGGGTACAACTTCAATCCACTTGGTGAAATAATCAGTGGCTGTGAGAATCCACTTGTACTAGCCTGATGAAGGTGGGTGAATTTCTCGAATGAAATCCAAACCCCATTGTTGAAATGGAGCTTCAACTGAAATTGGTTTCAAGGGTAAAGGAAAAAGTTTCATTTTGCCTTAAAATATCTGACATTCATGACAGGATGTCACTTTCTTGTGGACATCTGCAAATAAATTTGGCCAGTAGAAACCAACTGTAAGAATTTTATTGGCAGTGGTATTCCAATTCATATGTCCACCACAGTCTCCTTCATGGAATTCCTGCAAAGCTTTATCAACTTCATCTTTCAACAAAAAATTTAGTAGAATCCCTCCAACATATTTCCAATACAGATTTCCATTTAAAATACAGTACTTCATAGCTTTGAGTTTCAAAAATATAGCTTTAGTTTTAGTTAAACCAAGAGGATATTGTAGATGATGTAAAATGAAAATAAGGTCTGCATACCAGGGAGGGTTTGAGAAAACCTCTTTAACTCAGGGAGTTTCTTGCTCTTCTTGTTCATCAACTGCAGCTACAAAATTAATATCCAAAGCATGAAATTTTGACTCAGCCATTAGTTTGGATAATCCTTGACCCTTGATAAGCTTGGTAGGTTTGATCTTAACATCATACTCAAGGAACACAACAATCCATTTACCCCTTATGTCATATGGATTGTCTTGAGTCGGAATATCTTTCACCACAACATTAGGGACATAAGCAATAATATGTGAGTGGAGAATATATACTCTGAAATATTTAATTTCTTTTACCAAAGCAAAAGCTTTCTTTTCCATGATGTTATAATTCAATGCCACATATCTCAGGGATTTACCGAAGAAAGAAATAGGTTGTTCATTGTAATTTTTAAAACTGTGAAGTAAAGCAATGCATACCAATTCTTAAGCAAAACATAAATTAATCAATGGCTCATACACATCATACATAGATGTTTATGTTGGAAACCCTTAACCGAGAGAAAACTATCCTTCCTTGGTGCCACACCTTTCAAATATTCATTGTATTAATTTCACCATTCACCATACTATATATACAATATTTTAGGTATTTCGTAGCTACCAAAACCCTAATCCCTTAATCCAGGACTAATTTAGAAAACCGATAGCAATAGAAAAATCCACTAAAATAGAAAGAACCACCCAAAAAAAAAATGGGGTGATGCCCCAAACCCTATCAGCTCCGAGTTTCCACCTAGAGCCAAACATTGTGCATAAATAGGGGGGGGTGGGGGGGGACATGGCCCCCTGGGACCCCCCCAAGGAAGCATCTGATGCACATGACACATGGAGCGAGGGAAGTTTGGATTGTCATATGCAGTTGTCGAATATGACATGCCCACACACAAAAATGAAAATAATATAACACATACCCAACATTCATGGCCTTCACTGTTCTTCTGCAAAATAACTATTTCAATGGTATGCTCAGAGGAAAAAGAGAAAAGGAGGAAATATTTTGTATAATCGGGGTTGATAAGCACAGGGGCTTGTGTCAAGACCTGTTTCACCTGATCAAAGGAATGTTTTGCTTCTATGGTCCATTATATTTTTGTATCTTTTTTCAACATATTTGTTATGTTTCTCAGAAGTTATTCCAAATCAAGGATAAATCTTCTTAGAAAGTTTATTTTTCCTATGAAAGATTTCAACTCTTTTATGTTTCTGGGATGATCTATTTTTTGAATGGATTCAATTCTGCTAGGATCTATTTTGATTCCATCCTTAAATATGATGTGTCCTAACAATTTACCTTCCTCTAGACCAAACAAAGTTTTCTTGGGATTTAGTGAGATTCTGAATCTCTTGCATTTTTTAAAAACTTTTCTAAGGTGGAGTAAATGTTCTTCACTTGTTTTTGAAAAAACATTTATGTCATCTAGGTATATGACAATGAATCTTCCAATTTCATCCACAAAACCAATATCCATTGCTCTCTAAAATGTGGACCCAACATTCATTAAACCAAATGGAATTTTCACATACATGAAAGTGCCCCAAGGTGTAGTAAACGTTGTTTTCTCTTGATCATCAGGGTGGACTAAGACTTGGTTGTAACCAGAAAATCCATCTAAGAAATAAATTCTATTGGATCCAACTACCTTATGCAAAATATGGTCCATTTTTGGAAAGGGATAGTTGTCTTTAAGTGAGACTTTATTGAGGTTTCTAAAATCAATACATGGTCTGATTTCTCCACTCTTCTTTCTGGTAGAAACTAAATTGGAGACCCATTTAAAAAACCTTAATGGGACAATGATTTTAGAATCATACATTTTCTTTATTTCCTTTTCAATTAGAGGCATCAACTTTGGGTTAATTCTTCTAAGTTTTTGTTTGAAAGGATTCTAATCTTATTTTATGGGAATTTTGTGTTGTATAATGCTAGTATCATAGGATTTTATATCTTCATAGCTCCATGCAAAAACATCTATAAATTCTTTGAACAATTCTATATATTTCTGTTTTTGAGCAGGAGGTAAAGATTTGGACAATTTAATCATTTTTTGTTCCTTTTCAGTTCCTATGTTACAGTCCTCAACTTATTTTCCAATAGGTTCAATTTTTGGTTTTTTAGCTGCATCATCAAAATCAACCAATTCTTCCAATGGGACTAATCCTCTAGGAAGAACATTATCCTTTAATTGCAAAAAAACTGAATTTTCTTCTTTTTCATTTATTTCTTCTAAATCTATCTTATTTACACTTTATTTTTCATCATCACTATCTACATCAATATTTGCACATTCAAACTCATTTTTTTATTGCAGAAAATCATCAATCTATTCATCATTACCAAAAACTTGCTAATACCTGATATTGTCTGGGACAACAGGCCTGCATTTCACCTCAACTATATACTGGTGATTATGATGAAATGGTATCTTACAAGTGGTTGTTGAGGTATCCAGTCCATCATCAAGTATGTTTTTGCCTCTAGGAATCACCTGCAAATCATATTCAGTAAAGCATTGAAAGAAATCTAGAACAACTTTTTTGTAGTCCCTCAGTTTTGGGTGTTTGGCAGAGTACTCACCTTTGATCTGTTTAATGATAAGTTCAGAATCACCCCTTATTGAAATTATCTTGGCACCAATCTATTTTAACAATTTTAGGACTAGCATTAATGCTTCATACTCGACTATATTGTTGGTGCACTGAAAATTCAATTTGTAGGAATGGCTTTTTGTATATATTGCTTTTGAATTTAAAACCCACACTCTAGCTCTAGATCCTTCCTTATTGACAACACCATCAAAGTCTAATCTCCACAGAGGTTCTTTTGGTTCATCAGATTCTATTATCACTATTTTATCTTCTTCAGGGGTTTCTTTTCTTTCCTCCAAGTTATAAACATCATCCTCCAAATTTGCAATTTGTCTTTCCATGTCTCCGTCATTATATTAAATAAAAGAGTCAAGATCAGAATGAACAAAGTATAAAGGGTAGTTATATGGTTTCTCTTGACTACTGACCATTTATTTCATCAGTTTCTCCCTATATAATCTGCTTTGCTAACCAAATAATGGGATAGTGGCATAAGACATGTCCAGTTGTAGGGTACCCTATAATTCCCCCGCCCATGATCGAGACAATTGTTGGGAAACTAAGGGGGGGGGGTGAATCAATTGTTACTATGATTAAACAATTATGCCCATTTAAAACTCATTACAGAACACTCAATGATAATAACAATAATGCAGGGAAGTAAGTAATAGAATATTCAACATCAATCACACACATGAAATATACAGAGACAGATATTCCTAAGGAAACTCATAAGGGAAGAAAAGCTCTTCTTCTTGATATGATAAGTAGTATTTATTTTCTATACATTATCATTCTTATGAGCACCAACTCCTTTTGAGTCTACCGTCTATGTTTTACAAGTCAGAACTTGTGGGGAGAACCAACTCCCTTTGTGTTCCAGCACCAACTGGATGGAAGCACCAACTTCCAGACACGCAGGCACCAACCTGTACAAGATGAAACTTTCTAAGAGCACCAACTCTCTAGATTCCCTATCACCCACTAGAAGGAAGCACCAACTCCCTGAGTGTTCCAGCACCAACTGGATGGAAGCATCAACTTCCCGTTACACAGGAACCAACCTGTATAACAGAGAACACTGGTTCTCCCTTGCACCACCCTACTACCCTGGTTTTTTTGGCTGCAACTCCCTGTGTTCAATCACCCACTTGAAACTCTGAGGACAACAGTCCTCCCTATCACCTCCCTACCACCCTGATTATAAAAACTTTGTTACAGAAATTTATTGCAGTGATACAGTATTTGTCAAATGGCTTAGCAGTCTCATCATTGTTCTACTATACTTCTCTACTCTACCTCTGATCTAATCTGTTACAGCTCAATACCTACTTCAGCTTCTATCCTTTGTGACTTATGCATATTTCTACTTCTATGTTGTGTTTTTTCTCCTCCTGTGCACCACTACCTCTCTGTCCAGCTTTTCTGTTTCATTTCATGCTCTGTCCACCACATTAATTCTATGCGTTGTGCCTCGTATATACTCTTCTAGAACTCTACACAACCTCCTTCTACCCGCATGAAAAACTATCAAAACAAGAGCCTCACTCTTCTCTTTTCTGCATGTTTTTATCATGCCAAGTCCTCTGCAAGATAATCCACCCAAATCTTCCTCTTCTTTGGAAGTTATACCCAGTCTTTTCGTCATCAGTGGCTTATCCTGATATTATTTTCCTTCTCTAGTAGTGTGACCCTTCATCTTCTCTATCACAGTTGAGCTTATCCTCTATGTTACAGTTACAGTCTTCGACACTCTTCCATCTGTAAATTGTCTCTATGATGAGTCTTCGTTCCACTGGTAGTTATCTCAAGACTCTTCAGCTCCTCTGGTGATCACCCAAAAGCTCTTTGAATTCTTTGGTAGATACCATCAATCTGTTTTGGTAGTTATAGAGAGAACCTTCGCGTGCTCATACCATTGGCGACTTTTCCTTCCTGAGAAAATTTCACAGTGGGTGCTAGATTTTCTTTCTAAGCCCCTTCATTTCACGTGACCACCGGTGGTGACCACTCACTAACAAATATGACTCTTAACAACTTTGCATTTCAGATTTTCTGCTACAAGTCACCCTGACTCTCCCAACTCCCAATTTCCAAAGAAGAGCCTAGCACTGCTAGCTCTGTTCCCTTTATCCTCTGATGATGTGATCTCTGGCTCTGACCTGGCACTTTATCTCTTGGGTTCTTCATGACTTCATGTATCAGGTAATCTATTGTGATTTGCCTCGATTATCCCAACTCGTTAAACTCTAAGGTGGAGCCTAGCAACACTAGCTCCTTCCTCAATCTTCTGTTGATGTGACCTTGGTTGTGACCAAGGGCCAAGCAAAAGGGTGCTTCATGTTTCAAAAACTTGTGAACTTCATCGTGTTTGATCAACGGTCCATGATCCTCAGTGATCCAACGGTCCAAATCTCACCTTCATGAATCGATATTTCACGAGTTTCACATTTCACGTCTTGTCTGATCGATGACTCACGACATTCCTCGATCAATGAATGCAATCACCTTCTTCACACTTTGATATTTTGTGACTCGCGATGTAGAAGGTTAGAGCACCTCCCTTCTTCTGATTCCTGAACTTGCACTTGCGTCAGATCAACAATCCACATCTCTCTGTGATCCAATGGTCTAGATCTCCTCTTCATGAAGTCAATGCTCTCCTACATTCTTCTTTTCTTATATTATCCTTCCACTTCAAAATGATCCAAAGGTTGTTGGGTATTCCTCCTGAGCTTATCCTCCTTGCAAATCCACTAGATCTAGTGGTTGCTGGTCCTTCATGCTCATATCCAATGGATGGGATATGTTCCTCTCTTGCGCACTCGTTACTCCTATCTGGACTCTAATCTAACGGCCCAGATTCTTCACAGTGTTCGATCCAATGACCACTTTCACTCCTCCTCCTAACCTTATGCTTCCTCCTAACTTGGAAAAATATCTAAGTATCAAAGGCCTCGACCTTTGATCCTTCTGTGAGCCCTGATGACTTTAGGACTCGTCTTCATTTCTAAAAATGTTATCTCCCCTGAGCTTTGGCAATGAAGTTAACCTCAACCCTAGCGCACACTTGTGCTCTATGTGAAACTTTGTGCTATTCCTCCTGAGATTTGATTCCTTCTGCAAACTCACAGATTCTAAGGAATCATGCACATTCTCCTTGCAGCCTTCATGAAAACCTTTGGCTATCTGGAAACTCCAACTCTATGCCTTGTGATTGTCCTTTTGTGCTATCATCGCTTCTTTCCCTTTTTTCACCATTGCACACTCTGCCTGTAATCATGCCATTGTTGTTTTTTTTCTTGCCTATAAACATGCCATCGTCATTGTTTTTATTGCCATCAATTACAAGCACACTCTGCATGTAAATGTGCCAACAATATCCCCCTTTGGCATTGATGGAAACCCTGAAAGACTGCACGGTTCTACTTATACCTCCAACTGTAGCATCCATACCACATCTTTTTTCCCCCTTTGACATCAATGTCAAATAAAACATTCTCCCCTTGAGTTGTTGCAATACTTTTCAAAGGTATCATATATTCAACCAACACAAACTCCCCCTGATGGGATGGACTCTCTTAGGTGAGATAAGAGATGACACTCAACTTCTAACAGAGATATTCAAATGGTGTCTTGGCCAGGATTTTAGTAAAAATGTCTGCAGTTGATTTTGTGGTTGGAATGTAATGAGCCTGAAAAATCTTATTGGTGACCTGCTCTATCAAAAAATGGTATTTTATGGGGATGAGCTTGGTCTGGGAATGAAATACTGGATTCTTGGGCCTGTTCATATTCAGCTTCAACTGTGTCCTTTGTAGTAGACTCAATATTGCCCACTTCTCTTACTGGGACTCCTTCATCAACCTTTAAATCAATGCAATCAACTAATTTATACAATATTTTATTAAAGCATCTATATCCTTTACCATTGGTATCATATCCTAAGAAGATACCTTCATCAACTCTACCATCAAATTTTCCCAGATGATCATCATTATTTTTTATGTAACATTTACTTCCAAATACTTTGAATTTATTGATTGATTTAGGTCAACCAAACCACAGGTCATATGGAGTTTTATCATTGTTCAGCCTTAGATGCACTTTGTTCGGAATATGAGTAGTCGTGTCAACATCCTCCACCCAGAAGGTTTGTGAAATGTCCCTTTCACTCATCATAGCCCTTGCCATTTGTTGAACTGATATATTTTGGTGTTCTACAACTCTATTTTGTTGGGGAGTACCTGGAATAATATATTCTCTTTTGATTCCATGTTTGTCACATAATTCTTTGAAATCTCTTGATAGAAATTCTCCTCCTCTGTCTGAGTGAATTTCCTTTAACTTCCTTCCTGTCTGATTCTCAACTAATGCCTTAAACGTTTTGAACTTCTCAAACGCATCAGATTTTTCTCTCAGAAAAGAAACCCACGTAAGTCTAGAGTAATCATCAATGATCAGCATGAAGTACTTTCCCTTCCTTGTGCCTTCTTGTCTTTATGGTCCACATAAACCCATATGAACTAATTGGAGTGGTTTCTCTATTGAAGTAGAGCTCTTTGGATTTAAACCGTGTCCTGGTTATCTTTCCTACTTGGCAGGGTTTATATACAAAATCTTGTGGCTTTGATAATTTTGGAAGATCTTTTAATGCCTCAAGATTTTTGAGCTTGATTAAGTGGTCAAAGTTTAGATGTCCAAGTCTCCTATGCCATAACCAGATTTCATCATGTTTGCTTAGATGACACTCTTCTCTATCTTCTTTCAGCATAGATGCATTATTGTATGTTCTTATTCCTTTATCCACCTCTTGTCTCAAGTTTACATTCTTTACCTTACAATATTTGGACGTGAACACCTCTTCACAGCCTCTGTCACACATTTGACTTACACTGAGCAAATTATGTTTCAACCCATCTACAAGCAGAACATCCTGGGCATCTCCTTTTCCATTACTCAAACTCACCATCCATTTACCCCTGATTTGACATGGTTCATCATTTCCAAAGGTCACATTTCCTATTTTTCTTTTAATTATAGACAAAGGCTTATCTTTGTCTCCATTCATGTGCTTGGAACATCCATTGTCTATATTCTAGGGGTCTTTTTGTTTTTGAGCTGAAATTACTAGACCGCATTTCTCACCAAGGATGATTTTAAGGATGGAAATTTATTTTAAAATCTAGAAACCTTGGTGAATCTTACTAATCCTTCACATGCCAACTATAAATATTTGGCAATACTTTTGTAAAAATATTCAAATTTATATGGATTTAATATAGTTTGTATAATTTTTTGGCGATTTTTAAGGTAAAAAAAAATTATCCTATAGAATTTGGGCGAATCATTTTTAGAATGGCGAATATTTTTTTGGGAAAAACCATGGAAAATTATCCCCTAAAATCATCCTTGTTTCTCACTATCTTTATTTTTCCATGTGTTGGCATTTCTAGCTAAGAGATTTATCCTTGGATCTGCTTTGTAATTATTCAGATGGAAGTTTGCAGCTTTGTGGCCAAAGTTATGATAGTTATAACATTCGAGCTCATCGTTCAATAGGTTAAAGATATGTGGCCAGTAGCCGCCACATCTCTTCTCAGAGATAAGCCACTAGTGCCCTAGCTAGTTTATTTCCATTCTGTCTGTAAGCATATTTGAGTCATTTGTTATTAATGAAATGAAGTATTATTTCTATTGCATCTCTGTGTTTATGTGTATTTTTGTATTTCATTGAGTTCCTACATAAATCTGAATCAATGGTATTAGAGCGGTCTACTCATTCTCGATCCTTCTTTGCATGTCCCCAATGAGGTCGGGGTATAAGGAGTTGGGGATCAATCTAGTTGAACCTTTGCAAGATCAGCCTCGCAAACCCCGATGACTACCCATGGGGGAAGAAAAGAAAGATGAGGGAGCAGGAGATCCTATAAAAATGTTGCTCGAGGAGGCCCTCGAGAAAAAAAGGAATGCGATGATGGAAAACCTTGCCCAGATTCTTCAACGGATTCCCACTGGCGGCTCATCGACATCCAACAACCACTTTGGAGGCGCCACCCCTTTTAAGGTACAAGTAAACTTTGACATTCCCATATTTGAGGGCCAAATAGCTGCATATGTTGTAGATAGACGGTTAAATATGTTAGAAGGATATTTCTTGGTTCATGACTTTTTTGACCGAGAAAAGATTATTTTCGCACTCCTCAAAGCTGCCCCCCATGTCAAGGACTGGTGGGAAACCTACTTGGAGGAAGAGGGTGAGAGAGAACCCTCTTTGTTCTCGACCGCACCCACTTGGAATTCTTTCTGAGACGCCATCAAGGAACAATATTATCCTGTGGGGAGCTATGAGGACAAATACATACAATGGACTACGCTGCGGCAGCAAAGGGACCAAGATGTGCATGAAATGACGAATCTGTTTCATACCCTACGCACAAAGTTGGGTATCAAATATTCATAGAAACATTTGGTGTTAAAGCACCGCAATTGTCTGCATAGATACATTCAGGAGGAAATGGAGTTCCTCGACAGCTCCTTGCTTGGTGTGGCATACCGATATGCTGCCAAGATTGAGTAGAATTTCAAATAGAAAAAGCGAGACTTTGGGTCTGCAAATCAGAAGCAAGGGAAAGGTACCCCCAAACCGCAAAACAAAGGACCAAGCCAAGGCAGGGAATCCCAGGACAACCTACCAAAGCCACAAGCAAAGAACAACACTACAAAGACAAAAAAGGACACGGGGAAGTGGTGTGAGTTCCATAAGAGCTCCACTCACAACACAAGTGAGTGTCGGGCCAAGAAGTCACCGGTAGCCAAGTTGAAGTCTTCTGAATCGGATGCATGATCTGACTCTGAATCAGAAATTGATAAGGGGAATGACAGGGGGAAGTATATTATCGATGCAGAGCCCAATGCCACCATTGCCACCATGAAGATCTAGAAGGAGGAACCAGAATATCCAGAGGAGGCGAAGCATCTCTTCCATTCTAAGATGTGTGTAAAGGGTTCCCCGTTGCAGTTCATTGTCGATAGCGGGAGCCAAAAGAACCTCATCTCAGTAGAGGTCATGAAGCAGCTAGGCTTTCTAACCACATCACACCCACAACCATACACCATCGAGTGGTTGTACCAAGGACATGACCTCCGCATTAGTCAACAATGTCGCCTTCCCTACAGCATCAAGCCCTTCACAGATGAGGTATTATGTGACATTGCTCCACTTGATGTTTCTGATATATTATTAGGCCAACCGCACTTGTGGAAATGACATGTTGTGTATGAGTCCAAGCCTCATGCTATTATTATCACTTTGGGAAATAAAATGTACAGGATACTGGAGATAGCACCGCCTACCACCATCTCTTTGGTTACTGCAAAACAATGCAGTAAGCTCATTTCCAAAACCATGAAATTTGTTTTCCTAATGATCCACCCTCAGGGAAAGAGGAATACTGTGGCCATGACCTCCAGACCGGGCCCCGTTGCACTGAAACAACAGATGGATAAGGTCGTGGAGGAGTACGAGGACATCTTCACCTCCCCCGCAGGGGTGCCTATACACTGCCAGGTCAAGTACCCCATCGATCTGACCCCAGGTGCGTCGCTGCCCAATGGACCCATCTATCGACACTCTGTCCTAGAGAATGACAAAATCAAGAGGCAGATTCAGGAGTTGTTTCAAAAAGGTCACATCCGGCTGAGTTCATCATCCTGTGGGAGCCCGATCGTTTTGGTGCAGAAGAAGGATGGTACTTGGAGACTCTGCATTGACTTTCAGGCACTGAACAAGATCATTGTCTGGAATAGGTACCCGATCCCATGGATTGATGACCTTATGGACCAACTCAAGGGGGAAAAATATTTCAGCAAGATTGACTTGAAGTTTGGGTATCACCAGCTACCAATCGAACCCTCTGATGTGTGGAAGACTGCATTCAATTCCAAGGAGGGCCTTTTCGAATGGTTGGTCATGCCTTTCGGGTTGACAAATTCCCCTGCAACCTTCATGAGGCTAATGGACGACATCCTGCGGCCATTCACCAACTCATTTGTAGTGGTGTACTTGGATGACATTCTGATATTCAGCCAGACTTGGGAAGAGCACCTCCACCACATCTGATAGGTCCTCCAAACACTGCGGCAACACAAGTTGTGTGCCAATTTGGATAAATGCACTTTTGGCATAACCCAGGTTTAGTATCTGGGATACATTATTGATGAGTGAGGGGTGCATGGGGATCCAACAAAGATCCAAGTCATTCGGGATTGGCCAACCCCAACCACCCTAACAGAGCTCTGCAACTTTTTAGGTCTTGCCAATTTCTACCGCAGATTTGTGTTGGGATTCTCTCATATCACTTGGCCCTTGAGTCAAGTCACAAAGGGAGGAGCTAAAGAAAAATTATTTTAGTCTGAATCTCAACAGAAGGCATTCAGGGAGTTGAAGCATCGCCTCTTCTCTGCACCAGTGCTCACATTACCAGACTTGCAACAACCATTTGAGATCGAGATAGATGCCTCTGACTATGCTATTGGGGTAGTCCTTACTCAACATGGGCATCCAGTGGCATATCACAGTGAGACACTTTTCGACACAGTCCGAAAGTATCCCACTTATGAAAAAGAAATGTATTCCATTGTGCAGGTTTGTCGGCAATGGAAGCATTACATTTTGGCAAAGGAAATGGTCATCCACACAGACCATCGACCCCTGTAGTTCATACAGACATAAGGGAAGTTGTAGAATGATCGCCATCAGAAGTGGTCCACATACCTGCAACAATTTCATTTGAACATTAAGTACAAAAAAGGCAGCACCAATAATGTTGCAGACTACCTCAGTCGACCACCCATCATGGCGCTAACCACTGTGCTCAAATCTTGTGGGAATAAGACTTTAGATTGGCCACTTCTCTACACAAGTGATCCAGAATTCAGCCACACATATAATACACTCTTGGAGGGTAAGCAAGTTTCCAATTTTCACCTCCAGGATGCCCTACTTTGTCACCCGGGACACCTTTGTGTTCCTTCAAGAGAGCATGCCAAGATGATTTGGGAGTCGCACTACAGTCGGGTCGCTGGGCATTTCAGGGTCGAGAAAACCATGGTAGTACTGCAAAAGTATTTCTATTGGCTGAACCTTCGACAAGATGTTGGAAAGTACATCAAAACCTGCACTGCTTGCGCCATTGCCAAACCGACCATCAAGAAGCAAGGCCTCTATACTCCACTTCCTACCCCCAGTCGACCTTGGGAATCCATCTCTATGGATTACATGTAGGGCCTTCCTTCTACTGAGCATGGCATTGACTGTGTTTTTGTGGTCATCGACCGATTCTCGAAGATGTCCATTATGATGGCCTACAAGAAGAATATCACAATAGAATCCACTGATAAACTCTTCTTTGAACGAGTGTGGGTACACTTTGGGATCCCACGGTCTATCATCTCAGATTGGGATAGTAGGTTCCTCAGTACATTTTGGTCCAGCCTTTAGTCGATGTTGGACACCAAGCTCACCAAGTCCACAGCTTTCCATCTACAAACTGATGGCCTGACAGAGGTCGTCAACCGGATGATCGTACACATTCTGCGCATGTACAATTCAAAGCATCCATGCACATGGGATGAGAGCCTCCCCTATGTACAAAACAACTACAATCGGGCTCTCCATATCTCAACTAGCCATAGCCCCTTTCAAGTGGGCTTGGGATTCCAGCCACTATGTCCCATTGACATAGCCATGCCATTTGTGGCTACTCAGGAAGATTCAGCTCATGTCCAGTCTGAGGCTGATAAGGCAAACAACTTCATTGAGCACATTCAACACATCCTCCAATAGGTTCATGACATCTTGGACAGAGCCAATGCTAAGTACAAGCAGAGACATGATCAACATCGGGTGCCACACAACTTCTAGGTGGGCGACAAAGTGTGGCTGCATTTGCAAAAGGAGCGCCTCGCTAGACCCCACTGCAAGCTTCATCCGCTCTGATATGGGTCGTACACCCTCACCAAGGCTGTAGGGGAAAATTCCTTTGACCTCAGCATTCCACCATTCCTTGGTCTACACCCAGTGTTCAATGTGGACCGCCTTTGACCCTACTTTCCACCTCTACTAGACACATCTGACATGGCAGAACAACTCACACCAACAGAGTTAAATCCAGATTGCATGGAATAAGATAGAACTGATTAGATCATGGATACATAGATCAATCACACCCAAAAACAAAGGATACCGCTATATCGAGCTGTCAAAGCAAGCCAACTCCTTCACCAAGGCAAATGGCTCACCAGGGACCAAGTTCAGCAGAAGTTTCCTCATCTCATGGAGGAACTCAACGCAATGGGGACCATTGCTTCCTAAGGGGAGAGGAATGGTCCAGGTGGATATTGGTGGCCACCCCCCTATTCCACTTGGACCCCCACCATTTCTTCTTTTAGTTTTTCAATTTCCGCACAGTTTACTATTTTTAGCAGTTTTTCGGGTCCTAAACTTCCAGAGCCATTTTGAGGCCTTAAACGACATTTTTTGGGAAAACGGGGAGAAACATGGATCGTATATCGATGTTTCTCACCCAAAAGTTGTATTCCTTGAATATATCTCTCTAACAAGGTATGGAACACGTCAAATGGAGATCGTATGCCAAAGTTACGTCCCCGGGAAGTTGATGTACCAACTTACCCAAACGGGGCCCATAGTCTTGGTGTTTCATCTCCTAGGGTTAGGTCTTTGGATGTTTAGGGTTTTCCATTGTTTCTCAATAAT